>APFE031738376.1:30630-55086 GCA_000404065.3 Pinus taeda | reverse complement strand
CAAATCATTTTAGTGCTTATCCTAATCGTGTCTCGTGTCTCCCAACCAACGGGTCGACAGTTGGTCTTCATCATCTCTCAGGGTCTACCCCCCTTAGCCGCGGGAGACAGGCTTAAACGGAGGGATCGGGGATCAGAGTGACAGCCCCCGGTCTGAGCGTTGCCGTGCCAATCCGCGCGACAACAGGCCCAAACAAGTAACAGACACGTATACATATATGTGTGGTGCCATATCATGTACACATAGCATGATGGCACGTACACATCACAAACGCACATATGACACGATACAACATATACACATTTACACACGTACAACACATGCACATATACACAAGAACAAGGGCATCCAAAGGCGTATACCTCCACCCTCAAATCAATACAGGAATCCAGAACTTTGTTCGAGCTCCATCTAATACAAAACAATAGTCCAGAGCACTTGCTCCAGCTGCATGTCTTTTTTTCTGTTGTACCGTGTGCATCCATCATTCTTCCACAAGAATGACTCTTGACAAGACTTATCAGTCAAAATGGCATTCTTCATATTAGCATAAACATGTATACAATATATGAACACATGTGCAATTAAAGTGGGTTAAGAGAACTCCCTTTTACCATTTTGTTGTCCATCATTTCTATGGACTCAACCAGCCTACTTGGTTGTCATATCACATTCCACTTACCTTTTCTTTGCATATCCTTGTTACCATGTTCATACCAAGTTGCCTCACGGTGTTTCATGTTACCTTTTCCTCCGTAATTTGTGGCTCTCCTGCCACCCAACCTCTTGCCCAAGGCCCCCAAGTATGTAAATCAAGGGACAACTATAAAAGCAACAAGCAATGCAAGAAGCAAACTCAAGGCAACATCATAAAAGAAAATTAAAATCAACAATCGCAGCTCATGCATCCATAGGATTGTTAGCAGATATATATATATAAGTTTGCTTTCAAATTCAAGAGCACGTATGCACGTCGGTCATAACTATTATCCATGTGCAAATGTTAGATCCATGTCAACAGGGTAATAACAATCAACGTCTTTGCCGAGACCACTGTTACCATTTAGCTCAGCTTTTAAAACTCTTTCAAGATATTTGGCCTTCTTATTGAGACCAGAAGTTTTGGTACCTGTAGGCTCATAGAGTCAGTTAGCATGCATCACATTTTAAACTTTCGCATTCATAAAAGGAGAATGCATCACAAAGCTTGCAGGCAATCTCAAGTTAGTACAAAATAATGCCATCATACAAAATCAGTATTCACTTCTGCATGTAACTAACCTAAATACCATCCATGACCATAGTACTATAACTAGTACCTACCAACCAGCATTTGTCAATTACTAACCTCCCAAACAATGCGCCTCTAATCATGCAATTATGGGGTTCACCGGTCATCTAATGCATGCACCCACGTATACATAAACATGTCCAAAAGAGACACCAGCGTTTCCATAATCTCATATACCACATAATCGCATGCATACCTAGTTAAGGCACACCACCAGTACAATAATACTAATACACTACCAGAGTTGTACACAACATCCTACAGGCAATGTTGTCAATGCCCAGAATTAACACATGCAATGACAGTTTTCCATCATGCTACAAGCATCTTTGCTTTCCTATTCAATTCCGAATCAAGACTACAATTCTTACTGTAATTGGAAGACAGATTTGCTGATCTGTATACAATCCTATGAATTGGGCAGCCAATTGGAATTGTAAGCATTTTTAAAACACACATTCAAACATCTAAACGGTTAATACTTCACTGCTATGCTTAGCATGCATACAATGTTCAACACCTTGCTCTATTGCTATCATAATTTCCTGAGTTTGGACCATTGGTTTTCATGGCTGAAATATGTCCAATATACACGCATAACACATATATTTACGTGCACTCAATAATGACAATTTGTGATCTTCCAAGTGTTATCAATGAGAAGAATATGCCATTTATATCTTCTGTCCTAAACTGTCATTTATAACAGCAAGTTGATGATTTCTAATGGTGGAGGTGATGTACCTTCTTTTAAGCAATTAAATCCTTTGTCTTGCTGTTCATAATCAAAATACTTCACTTTTGGCATATGGTCTCTCCCTAATATGCTGGTATCTTGATCTTTAATGTCTGATAACAAAGGGACATGTTTTGAATTCATATGATCCTTGACATTGCACCTGATGGACTCGTATGAATTGTGACTAATATCATGCTTGAATAGATATCTCTAATAGCAAGACCTCATCAATGCAGATCTATATCATGTGAACTGGGAAAGAAACAGAACAATAGTGAGATATGATAAACATACCAGTAAAGTTATCTTTCAGTGAGGCTACAAAATTGATACATCATTTCTATAAACTTGCTCATTCTTGAAGCAGAAACAGTGTTGATGGGAGCTACAAGGGCAAGTCAACCAAAATCAAGTGCAGAAGACCTAAAGGTTGTAGTGGTAATCAAGAAAAGGAAACAAATGAAGAAACTCACTCTTCTGGAAAGGTAGCAACTAGCCTAAAGTCTTCCAAGGATGTTGCCTCATCACCATTGCATGGTGAGAAGTTGTCAATGGAATCTTGGCCCCTTGACCATTCTTATCATGACCTTAACCGTTGAAGTCCATTCCTTTCAACAGTTTAGAGCCTATCCCTTGGTGTGCTTTTCAAAGTAACCAAAAAATTTATGGCTTCAATTTGAGAATGGACTTGTGGTAAAGTTCTCTTTGTGCTTTCATCATTGGTGATTTGAGAGTCTTACAAATCAACTACCTTATTTGCTTGGAAATTTCTTCCTCACTTATTCCAATTCTGCTTAAAGTTTGGCCTGTTACCCACCACCTATGGGTAGTATGCATAGGAGAAAAAATTTCTCCTAGATGGTCGTCAGTTGGCAGCCAGCAACCCCTTGCAGCCACCAGATAGCTCAATGTGCCATTATCTCTGCCTCCTAAGCTGGCCATGTTGTCATTCGCTTATCTGTTACGATCGTATGTTTGAAGGTGGGCCTCCCGATCCCAAAGGTATGGCTTTTCATTGGTATAGTTAAGTATTTTTCCTTACTTATCATGGACACTTTTGGGCATGGATTGGTTGGGGGATTCGACGGAAAGAGTGGGCTAGGTCTATAATCTTGTCTGCTCTGCCCGATTTGGTGGTTAGCCTTGTACCCTAGTCCCGTGGGATCTCCTTTACTAGCCATTAGCTTTAGGGTTGGCACTACATAGGAAATCTTGATTTTAGTTGCGTGGTTCCACTTCCCGACACCATATACATCGCTCCCCTATGCTCATTTTAGCCCCATTCATCTCTTTTCCCATTCGGGTCCACATAGGGTTAGCCTCCCCCTCCCGTTGTCCACACCTTGGGTCGAACCTGGACGATGCCCCGAAGGTTAATGCAACTTAAAAGAAAAGAAAAAAAAAGCATAATTTGGCGACTCTTAACAGAAAATGTACCACAAAATGCAAAAGATGGTCGGAACATACAAATTTAGCACGTGGCCAAAATACAAACATGAGCTCTACCCCCTACCTATGGCCATCACCCTGGTTCCTATGGGCCCTAGATGAGCCCCCTCTACATCAAGGAACCCATGTTTGTCCCAACCTCTGGTGGGCGATGAAATGCCCCACCTTAAAAGGGGGTACCTACTACTAACACATCATGCTCTCATCCCTTGGAGCCCCGAGCAGTTATGAAGAAAAATCAATCAAAGGCAAAAGGCATATGAATAAGAGTCGAAAAAAAAAGTCGGGGTAACTCATGTACCACAATTTGCTCCCTCCTACACTCATATACCCAGGTGTGGGTTTCACTTATTATAGATACCCTTGTACCATGACATGTGGCTTGGAGCCTTCCCCTGATCCCCACTTTGTTCCATCACTATATCATTAGCCACCTACCACTTGATGGATGTAACATGAACCTGTCACTCCCCTTTAGCTGAAACCACCTAATAGGGTCTTTGGTTAACCCCCTTATTGAGCTTGGAGACACTTGTACATGCCAAAGCCCATCATGGAAGGGCATGCCACCATGAAGTGCCCCATTGATTCCATGATTTGTAAGCTCTTTACTTGATTATTCTAATGATTTGTTGTATTGGAGGGAAAGGGGACATATTGGATCTTATGCAGGATTGCAGGTGGGTCTCCATTTGGGGTTTGGTTTCCTTATACGGGGTCCAAGCCCTCCAAAGGGCCACATTGGCACTTGTAGGGTGAGTGTTGAGAGCCATGGGCCTCCACCATAGCAAAGATTACTTCATGGATCCCCAACACCACTTAGTGATTGCTCGTGTTCCAGCTTTTGGACGAGGATGACACATCTGGTTCACCATGCCCAGTCGGCTCCACACATGCACCATACACTTGGCAAATGTTCCAGGGTCCAGATGAGGATGTGTCTCACTACATGAGACAAGGGAGGGCTTATGTCATCATCCTAGCCCTTACAGATGGTTTACAAGCATTATTGATCCATTTGGAGACCCATGAGGACGTCATATTACCCCCCACACCCACTTGGGGCACCACATATGACTTGCTTGGATGTCAAGGGGCCAACCCCTTGTCCACTATGTTCGGAGTCCATTCTTTAACCATGGCACACACTGGACTTCATCAAGCCTTCTCAATGGCCCAACGACTCATTATATTGATTATTCTACCCTCTTGAGAGGCTTATTTTTGTATTATTAAGCTATCTTGGTGGGCTTGTCACCAAGTCATGTCATTATTATGTATTATTTTATTATTTGGGGCTAGATTAGGCTAATTAGGCAAATCAAATCCCCTTTTGAGTTGTATAAATAGATGAGCGGTGATTCATTTCTCTCATCATCACTTGGATTGGATTAGTAGCTCTAGAGAGATTTTCGCACTTTTTGCTAGGGTGAACTTTTTGGAGTTTCTTGATGCACTATGATGTTTGGATTTTCGCTATTGCCTTTGGAGCTTCTTTCTAATGCAAAGTTGATGAACGGATATATTCTCTCTCTCATGTAAGTGAATTTTTAATGTTATTCTTGTTATCTTACTTGTCAAATGCATGTATATTGTTATCATTATTCTTGTATGGGTTAATGTAATGGGAAATTCTTTTGGGACCTTGAATAAGTGATTTAATGCATGCGTTTCTCTTTGAAGGATTGGGTGAATTGTTCCTAGAGGCACATCTTAGGTTGAAAGACCTCAAAAATTCATCTCTTTGGAAAATTTGAAGTATAAATCTCTAATTACCTAGTTGTTGCCCTTGAATAGGTTAGCGAAGGTTAATTAGGGCTCCTTAGCTCATTAAATTCCTCAAACTAGGTGTATCTTGACTCCATTAAGCCTCGATGTTTGATGAGAAATTTATGTCTATGTGTTGATTGTTGAGTACATTTTGTGTTTAAAATTTATTACATGTCTTTGTTATCACTGCAGATTTTCCATTACGAATATTACAGTGCTATTAGAGCATGTTCTTGGCCAGGGTGGGGAACAAGAGCATATGATGCCACCGAGATACCAAGGATTGGTTTTCCAGAGAGGCTGTGGTAGAGGCAGAGGTAGGGGTTGAGGTAGAGAAGATGGCCCAGACCCATTTTCAGATACTAAAGTGGAAAATATCAGAGGCAAGATGAAGAACCAAGAAGAGAATGAGCAACCCAGGCAGAGGAACACAGACCAAGTCTTAAAAGAGTTGCTAAGGACAAACCAGCAGATGATGAGGCAAGGGCAGTTAATGATGGATATGATGCAGCAGGTGATGGGCCTGCAAATGGATGGAAGACCAAAGGGAGAACCTCAAGGTGACGGGGGTTCCAGAGCGGGAGGAGGCAATCATACCTATCAGCTTCCACACACCCCACAGTGTGAGCAAGCTGGTCGCCCCACAATGCCTCATTTCATGGAGGAGGCTGAGCTAGAGAGAGAGTCAAACCCGGTTGCGGACTTGGTACATTTGTTGCTTCGGGCATTGATTAGTCTGACGAGTTGGATGGTCGGATCAAGAGGGTGATGTCCTTTGGAGAGTACATCCACCTCAAGGAGAGGCACACTACTGGGGTTGGAGACCACTATAGGGGAGGAGCATCCAACAAAGATGTGCAGAAGCTAGCAAATAAGGTCTCACTTCCAAACTTCGATGAGTCAGCAAAGAGCTCAGCAAGGGCATGGATCCAAAAATTTGATACATATCTTCACTTGAATCCCATGAGGGACGTTGATGCCATACGTTTCGCCACCCACTTGGAAGGGGGTGCACAGTCACGTTAGGGCACTTTCATATCACCACTTAACTAGGAGATTGTTGGAGAGATTTGAGAGGAAGAGGGTGCACAGGAGTGGTGGTACCACAGACTGATCACGTTAGGGCACCTTCACATCACCACTTAACTAGGAGATTGTTGGAGAGATTTGAGAGGAAGGACCCAGAGCTACACTTTCGAGAGCTAGCCCACTTGAGATAGACTAGCAGCGCAGAGGCCTACACTACGGAGTTCCAGAGACTTCCAGTGATGGTGACAGATGTTTCGAGGCATGTTGATCATTTTGTTTATGGAGGCGCTTGCTAAGCATCTGCGTGGATGGGTGAGGGCTTACAAGCCCACATCACTACAGGATGTTATTTCTAGGACCCGGGACATGATCGATGCAATGCACAAGAACCGGGCCTTTGTTCCCACGAGACCCATAGGCCCACAGGTGAACAGAGATGTGAGGCCACCACAGAGAGATGGAGGACGGAGCCAGTTGGATGATGACACCCGAAGGGACCTCAAGAGGAGGAGGTTGTGTTTAACGTACTAGGAACCTTGGGCACCGAGGCACAAGTGCACCAAGGGCAAAGCCCATTTCATCGAGGTGTTCTCAGATAGCGAGCCTGAGGAGGAGGAGGTCGTGGCAGTAAAGAAGTCAAGAAATGAGGGAGGACCATCATCAAGAGGGCCACCACCACCACCACCACCACCTAGAGGAGGTCCGTTTGCCCAAGCAAGGGAGTCCTCACTTCACTTCAGGGTGTGCCGAAGTATTTGACACTCAGGATCAAGGGGACTATACAGGGACAGTGTGTGTCAATCCTGGTTAATGGCGGGACCACCCACAATTTCATTGATGCCCAAATGGTGGAGCGTAGGGGCATCCAGACAACTACATTTGAGGGGTTCTCAGTTTTGGTACACGGAAGTCGGACCATGAAGTGTACTAAGTATGTCCCTGGGCTGACCTTGAAGATGGGGAACTACTCACTCACTACCATTTCTTCGTGGTTGATGTCCCAGACACCAATGTGGTTTTGGGTGTCCAGTGGTTGTATGCATTGGGGAAGCTCATTGATTGGCAAAAACTAGAGATGGAGTTCAATGGGTCGGATGGGAAGTCGGTAGTGCTGAGGGGAATGCACTCTTATCCCCCTTAAACAATTTCAGCCTATCGAATGGAAGCAGATTTGCGACATGGGGATGTGGAGTGGGTAGTTGAGTTGCGGATTTCTAAGTCAAGGACACGAATGCACGCCACACATCCAGACATACTAGCCTTATTGGAGAGGCACCAGGGGGTTTTTGGGTCAGCAAAGAGCTCAGCGAGGGCATGGATCCAAAAATTTGATACATATCTTCACTTGAATCCCATGAGGGACGTTGATGCCATACGTTTCGCCACCCTTCACTTGGAAGGGGGTGCACAGGAGTGGTGGTACCATAGACTGATCACGTTAGGGCACCTTCACATCACCACTTAACTAGGAGATTGTTGGAGAGATTTGAGAGGAAGGACCCAGAGCTACACTTTAGAGAGCTAGCCCACTTGAGACAGACTAGCAGCGCAGAGGCCTACATTACGGAGTTCCAGAGACTCGCAGTGATGGTGACAAATATTTCGGAGGCACGGTTGATCATTTTGTTTATGGAGGCGCTTGCTGAGCCTCTGCGTGGATGGGTGAGGGCTTACGAGCCCACATCACTACAAGATGCTATTTCTAGGACCGGGGACATGATCGATGCAATGCCCAAGAACCGGGCCTTTGTTCCCACAAGACCCATAGCCCCACAGGTGAACAGAGATGTGAGGCCACCACAGAGAGATGGAGGACGTAGCCAGTTGGATGATGACACCTGGAGGGACCTCAAGAGGAGGAGGTTGTGTTTAACGTACTAGGAGCCTTGGGCACCCGGGCACAAGTGCACCAAGGGCAAAGCCCATTTCATCAAGGTGTTCTCAGATAGCGAGCCTGAGGAGGAGTAGGTCGTGGCAGTAAAGAAGTCGAGAAATGAGGGAGGACCATCATCAGGAGGGCCACCACCGCCACCACGTAGAGGAGGTCCATTTGCCCAACCAAGGGCGTCCTTGCTTCACTTCAAGGTGTGTCGAAGCATTTGACACTCAGGATCAAGGGGACTATTCAGGGACAACGTGTGTCAATCCTGGTTAATAGTGGGACCACCCATAATTTCATTGATGCCCAAATGGTGGAGCATAGGGGCATCGAGACAACCGCATTTGAGGGGTTCTCAGTTTTGGTACGCGAAGGTCGGATCCTGAAGTGTACTAAGTATGTCCCCGGGCTGACCTTGAAGATGGGGAACTACTCGCTCACTAACCATTTCTTCGTGGTTGATGTCCCAGACACCAATGTGGTGTTGGGTGTCCAGTGGTTGTATGCATTGGGGAAGCTCACTACTGATTGGCAGAAACTAGAGATGAATTTCAAGGGGTCGGATGGGAAGTCGGTAGTGCTGAGGGGAATGCACTCTTATCCCCCTCAAAGTCCAGACAATTTCAGCCCACTGGATGGAAGCAGATTTGCAAAATGGGGATGTGGAGTGGGTAGTAGAGTTGCGGATTTCTGAGTCAAGGACACAGACGCAGGTCGCACATCCAGACATACTAGCCTTATTGGAGAGGCACCAGGGGACTTTTGAGGATGATCCACAAGGTAGGCCGCTAGACTGTGGATTTGAGCACACCATTGAGCTGGAGGAGCGGGTGAACGCAGTGATCACCACCCCTTATAGGCACCCAAAGGCCTATAAGGATGAGATAGAGCGGGCCATTTAGGAGTTGTTGAGATTGGGACACATCAGGCCTAGCTCGAGTCCATTTGCTTCTTTCGTGGTGCTGGTGAAGAAAAAAGATGGGACGTTGTGTATGTGTATTGACTACCGAGCTCTCAATAAGAAGACCTTGAAGAACAGATATCCCATTCCACGCATTGATGAGTTGATGGACAAGCTTAAGGGAGCTAAATATTTCTCTAAGATAGATTTGCATTTGGGGTATCACCAAATTCGCCTAAGGGAGCAGGACATTCTGAAAACTGCTTTTTGCTACCACTATGGACACTTTGAGTTCTTGGTGATGCCCTTTGGGTTAACCAACGCTCCAGCTACTTTCCAGTCTTGTATGAACCACGTGTTTCGTGGGCAGCTGAGGCGCTTTGTCCTGGTTTTCTTTGATGACAGATGACATACTCATTTATAGCAGGACATGGGAGGAGCACCTTCAGCACTTGGAGGAAGTGCTTCGCATACTTGAGGAGCAACAGTTATATGTGAAGTTGTCCAAATGTGAGTTTGGACTAACGGAGATGTTGTACTTAGGGCATGTGATCGAGGAGGATGGAGTGAAGGTGCATTAGGAGAAGATTCAGGCTATACTAGATTGGCCCACACCCAGGAACGTGATAGAGTTGAGGGGGTTCCTGGGCATTTATACGTATTACAGGAGATTTGTGAGAGTGTTCTCACAGCTTGCAGCACCTCTCACGGATTTGACGAAGAGGGGAGCTTTTGAGTGGACGTAGGTGGCAGAGGAGGCTTTTGAGCGCCTCAAGAGGGTCATGAGCAGCTACCCGGTTTTAGCCTTGCTGAATTTCACATGGCCCTTTGTGCTGCAGTGTGATGCCTCTGGTGAAGGGGTTAGGGCAGTTTTGACACAAGAGGGTCATCCTATTGCATTTGAGAGCAGGAAATTGTTGCCTCATGAGCAGTTGTACTCCGTGTATGACAAGGAGATGTTGGCAGTGATGCATGCACTGGCCAAATTCAAACAGTATCTAGTGGGCAACCGGTTCAAAGTGAAGACTAATCACAACCGTCTTTGATTCCTCCTTGAGCAGCAATCATTAGAGGAAAGGCAGCAGAAATGGGTGAGTAAGCTCTAGGCTTACGATTTCAAGATTGAGTATGTGAAGGGTAAACACAATGTGGTAGTCGATGCCCTGTGTAGGGGACCAACACCATTGTCTTTTATGGATGTCACCCAGGATTGGAAGGCTCAACTATTGGTTGAGTACTCCAAGGACAGGCAGGCTTGCGATATTTTGGATGGCACACACAAGGATGATCGATTCAGGGTGATGGACGGTGTGATTTACTATAAGGATCGGATCTATTTGGTACCAGGATCACAGCTGAAGGAGAAGATCATGCAGGGAGCCCATGATTCCCCCCTAACAGGGCACCCAGGCTTCCTCCAGACATACCGTGATGTCAAGGAGAGATTCTCTTGGCGGGGGCTCAAGGGAGATGTGTTGAGGCACGTGAGGGAGTGCGTGGACTGCCAGAGGAATAAGGTGAAGCTGACCCACCCGGTCGATTTGCTACAACTGCTTCCCATTCCGGAGAGGAAGTGGAGAGCATATCCATGGACTTCATCACCAGGCTACCAACTGCGTAGGGTCAAGACTGCATCTATGTGGTGGTCAACAGACTGACCAAGTTTGCCCACTTCTTTGCTATTTCATCGAGATCTTCAGCTTCCCAGGTGGCCGATTTATTCTTTCGGGAGGTTTTCTGACTACATGGTTTCCCCAAGACCATCGTGAGTGACGGGGACAACAAATTTATGGGTGCTTTTTGGCAGGAGTTGTTTCGGCTATTGGGGACAGAGCTTACACCCAACACTAGCTATCACCCCCAAACCGATGGGCAGACAGAGATTGTGAACAAATGGCTGGAAGGGTACCTAAGCCACTATGTGACTGGACAGCAGAGAGCATGGTCAAGTGGCTACACCTCAAGGAGTTTTGCTACAACACGACTTATCATATGTCCATTGGTATGTCTCCTTTCCAAGCACTCTTTGGGTATGATGCACTTTCTTTTTCTGACATGGTGTTTGGAGATAGCAAGGCCCCAAGGGCAAAGGGTTGGGTTCAAAAGAGCCAGGAGATTCTCCAAGCTCTCAAGAACAACTTACACGTGGCCCAGAATCAGCAAAAGGTATATGTTGATAAGCACAGGGTGGAGAGACACTTTGAGGTAGGAGATATGGTCTACCTACGCTTGCAGCCATACAGGCAATCTTCACTCAAGCAGAGGAGAGCAGAGAAGCTTCGACCCCGATTTTATGGGTCGTATAAGGTGGTCTGGAAGGTTGGAGAGGTGGCCTATTAGCTAGAGCTACCTACAGAGAGCCAAATTCACAATGTGTTCCATGTCTCATGCTTGAAAAAGACATTAGGACAACATGTTACAGCAGCAACTGAGTTGCCTCCTTTGGATGATGATGGGCACTCAGTTTTGACACCAGAGACCATATTTGAGACCCGAGAGAGGAGGTTGAGGAACAAGGTGATTAGGGAGTACTTGATCAAATGGAGGGATTTGCCAAAAGAGGATGCCACATGAGAGAGTGAACAAATCTTGCAACATCCAGTTTTGTAGTTGCTTGGGGACAAGCAACATTCGGGAGAGGAGGATTGTAATATCCCTTCCTAATTGTTCTCCCAAGTAGAGGAAAAACAATTTTGGCAATTTTGTTATTTTTGGCTTAATGCATTTTTGGTGGAAGAACTTAGGAGAAAAGGGGATCAATATGCCTTTAGTGGATTGTGGGGACCACTCACCCACCAAAAATACGCACCCCTTGGAGGCGGCTCAATTTTCCTAAGTTGGGGGTCGAAATATTTGATGGGACCCACGTGGGGCCCAAGGGAGCAAGCATAAATAGAAGGAGAGGAGCAACATTTGGGGGCTTTTATCAAATTGAGAATTCATTGTTGCCTTGGTTGTTCAGCTAAGCTACAACGTGTTGTTTAGCACCAGAGCTGCCAAGGAATGAAGCTCATTCCTTTCCTTCAGTGGACCTCGAGTGCCACCCTAGGAGGGCTTTTCTTTGTAGTTGGAGAGCAGTGAGAAAGACCCCTTTCAGAGAATTACGTTGCCTTGGTTCTGCAAGGACGCAGTGGGAGCAACAAGGATGTAGTGGGAGAGACTGCGTGTTTGGGTGGCACTGTAGAGTCGGGATTAGGAGGTGAAGTGTTGCTAGAGGTATCCTCGTCAAGTTTTCATCATAGAGGAGTGATATCACAACAGGAGGAGGAGCCAAGCACTCAGGACGAGTTTCTGGTTGAAGGGATTGCGCCATCATCACCCAGGATTGCACAATCATTAGAGTGGGTTGTGAGGAGGGAATCTTATCCGAAGGATTGAGGAGTTGGGTTGTGGTGAAATTATGGGGAGGCTGATTTGGGAGGCTTCTTGGCATTTTGGGAGCAGAAGACAGCAGTTACAGCTACAAGTGCAGATTTCCAATGTTGGAGGACAGCCAAGCTCTAGGAGGTCGAAATTGGTGGGTCAAAACCCGAGAAAACCCTTTCTGGGTTTTCTATGTTTTTAGCAAGGAGTACATTCCTAAATTCGCAGAAATTTCTGGGTTGTTTTGGGGGGTAAAAAGAAAGTTCGAAGTTAGCCAACATTGCAGATTTGGAGGGGCAGCGCAGCTTCCTGGAGAGTTGCAATTCTACAGCAGCTGGGCACTTTTGTGTTGATCGCCTGAGGCTTGTAGCTTGCCTTGTGCAAGCCCAGGTGCACCTCATCCATCTTCTATTATACTCCAGCATATTTATTAATGAAAATGAGTCAGTTGGGTGTTTGATGAGAAATTTTTGTCTATGTGTTGAATGTTGAGTACATTTTGTGTTTAAAATTTATTACATGTCTTTGTTATCATTGCAAGTTTTCCATTAGGAATATTACATTACTCCTGTGGTTTCTTATTTGATGCGGAGGTCATGGATGGATTCTTCACTTGTGTTCAGAGGATGGTACCGTCTCTAGCAGAACGTGAAGAAATCTCCAAAGAAATGAAAATATACAGGATAACAAGTGGCGCATTTAGCTTTGACATGGTTGTGGTTGATAAAAAGACTAAAATGCCAAGTAAGCTTTAGTTTGTTTCAAATTTCATTGTCTCTTCAAGTTCATACTTTGCTTCAACTTCCAAATTTCATTTTTTTCTTATGTTTATCTTATTTGTTGTAGATGCATGGTAGAGAAGCTATGGTGGCAAAGTAACCAATCTCCAAAAACTTGCCATTGGAGTGCTCAGTCAAACATGTGGCTCCTCAGGATGCGAGCGCAACTAGAGTGTATTTGAAAAAATACACACCAAGAAGCGCAACAAGTTAAAATGTTCCAAAATTCCAATTAATTTTTTGATTTCATTGAATAATATTTTTCTATAATTATTATTTTATTATTTATAATTTATTAATTCATTAATTTATGACCCTTGTATAGGTTGGAGTCCCAGCGACTTAATGACATGGTCTATGTCTACTGCAATCTTCGATTATGAGTGAGGCAACTTGAGAGGACACCTGATGTGGAGGCCATCTCATTGGGATGGGATTGACACCATTGTTGCATGGAGGGTTGAGGCCGAGAGACCTATCATGGAGTCGGCCCCTGATTGGTTAGAACAGGAGGTAGTGTAGGGGGTAGAGGAGGATGAGGAGCAAAAGGAGGAGGTGACATCACCTACCCAGGCTAACCCTGTCACCAGTAGAGGACGTGGTCTACCTCCTATAGCTCCTAGTTCTTCAGTTTCTAGAGCACAACAAAGTCCACTGCTAGCTCCATCGCCATCTACATCTAGAGGGAAAGTTGTTGCATTTTCTCGCAAGAGGGGCAGAAGAAATCAGTGGTATTAGTTATTTGGTTCATTTCATCGTATATGACATTATGACTCATGATATGAGATACATTATTATATTTTTTTTGATATTTTGAGGCTGAGTTGGGACTCAGGACTTAGTATTCAAGACATGATTCACTATTATGTGTGATATAGCACTAGAAATTATATTACACATCTTATATATTAGTTCTTTTATCATATTTATGTATCAATGCATTTACTTTATGTTGTGGATGCTTTAGATATTAAAAATTTGAAAAAAATGAATATTTTTGTATTTGACGATTTTTTGCTGATTTTTTCCGATTTTTTCCCGATTTTTTCCGATTTCGGACCCTTGCCGATTTAATCTCGATCGCGATGTTCGCGACACTGAATTATACTACTAGTCGATGTCTTCGAACATGGTGATTTGGAGATAATGGATATGCAACATGCTGGAACTGATGCATTAGAGGCTAGAGATGAACGTCAAAGTAGCGAGGCAGCCAACAGGAAATTAAAGAAAAGACTGATTTCAAAGTCATGTGCTTCTAATTATTTGTTTGACATTGTTGACAGGCCTGCTGATGCAAACCTTAATGAGGACTGCTTTGAGCACCTATCTGCCAGAGAAGATTCAATCCCACCTGTAGAATGCAGTGGGGATTGGTTTTACTCAAAGCAAACTGCTGGAGAACGGTGTAACTTGCCATTGCTTCAGGACAAGCAATGTCGGGAAGGGGGGACTGTAATGTTCCTAGGAAATTGATTGCCTAATGGACGAAATAGCCTATCAATCCCCATAGGCTATAGTCCTCTATAAAGGGGAAAAACCCCAAAATACCCAACATCTGGGCAAGTTTTGGGGCTGTTGGGCGAAGAAACCCAAAATTGGGGTTTGGAGTTAAATTTACTCAATCAATTAAGAAGAGACCCCTCTAGGAAATCTATAAATATAAGCGGGTTGAATTCATTTTGGGAGTATCAAGTGTGGATCATTTCATTTGTTTCTTGAGCATTAGCTGAGAGTTTAAGGCCCTTTTCTCTCTTGTCAATTTCGGTGGTGAAAGGTTCCACCCTATTTGACACATTTCTATCTTTCTTCATTCTGTTCTGGCACAGGAGCACCATCTGGAAAGGCAACGAAGTTTTATTCTTGTTTGTCTCTTGTTCTGGCCACAGGAAAACCATTCTATTAAAGGCAGCGAAATTTGTAGCAGGTCTGTGACAGTATGTTTATGCTCTGGAGACGGGACAGGGATTTCGGTGGGTGTTTTTTGAGGATTGAATGAAGCTCTGTAAGACAACCATGCAAGGCATCCTGTAGCTGGAAATTACACCCATGAAGTCTGAGCTATTACATGCCTTCGCATGGGCTTCCTCTAACAAGGAATTTCCCTTTCTGAAGGAGCATATCATACCTAGGGTTTCACTAAGAAACCCGAAGCTGTCACTGTGCACAGACGTGGAACGAAGGACCCAAATACCCTCGCTGTAGCTGGGAACAGCGTTTTGGAAGCTGAATTGAAGGATCAGAGACCCTCGATGTGGATTGTGGCCTACTTGGGAGCTGAACGAATCATCAAGAACCCTCGCTGTAGCAGGACAGTGAACATTACGCCATCCCGGTACAACACAATCCTGAATGAATCTGCAACAGAACCACAGGGGCCCGAAAATTTGGACTTAAGGCAACGTAATCTCTGTTCAAGGCGTGCTTAGGGCTGTGTGGGTCTTGCATTGCAACAGACCTCAACCAACCAGTGAAGTAGATAGAACAGAAGGCTCAGAACTGAGGCAAGCTAGGGCAATTAGTTTAGTATAGTTAGACTGTTTTCGGAGTGCTGTTGTATTGACAGATTCATTAGTTTCTCCTGTTGAATTCTAAACTTTGTGAACTAAAAGTGGTGCTGGACTGGTGGACTTGTTTGAACAGTAAATGCAATTAATACTATTTGTTTGGCTGAACTGTAATATTTTTATATTG
Source organism: Pinus taeda (assembly GCA_000404065.3). Classification (NCBI taxonomy): domain Eukaryota; kingdom Viridiplantae; phylum Streptophyta; class Pinopsida; order Pinales; family Pinaceae; genus Pinus; species Pinus taeda. Next base: position 39,192 of record APFE031738376.1, on the reverse strand, counting down.
TTACTGTGGATACTAAAGTTACATTCTGTGCTCGAATTGTTTATTTTGCAAACTGGAAAGAAAATTGTCAGTAAAACCCTGAATGTGCACGAAACCTAGGGCAAAATCACCCTAGTACATTACAGAGCTTCCAGTAAACAAAACAGAGCTGTGGGAGTCTAAGAGGTTGTGTATTACTCCTCCAGGGATTAACATGTTACTCTGGTCCGTATAATAAAGGACTGTTGAATGCCGCATTGGTCTGGACTATCACAGGCTTCCCTTAATAAGCAAACAAGTAGATAGTGAGTTATAATCATTTAGCACAGTAGAATTGAATGATGTTACTGTGAATTACAGTACTGGTTTACTAAATATTGGTACTGAATCATACTGGTGGATTATCGTCTTGGGCGGTTAGCCCTAACTCACTGTGTTGTTAAAAATCATATTGCTGTGGAGATATTTACTGCTGTTTTATTCGGTGATACCCACTGTTAAAGGGATTAATGAGAGTGTACTACTGTTGTGAAATCTTTTCTGATTTATTGAAGAAAACCAAACCCTAGCCAAACATTATCTGGTTAATGAAATTCTTTGTATACATGCATACACACTGTTTACGAATGTGATGATTTGTTGAAGAAAGGGAATCCCTAAGGGCAAAATTGCCCTAGTACATTACACATTCCCTGAACCACTCTTGGGGCCCTTAAAAGTCCGTGGCTCATGACCAAGATGACCATGGTCTTAAGGGACACTTTTTCTGAAATATGAAATGGAGTGTCAATTATTCTTAAGCAAAAGAGGATCCTCAGGTATATCAAGGCGGTTGACCATCAAAAATAGTCTCACAGTCAAGAATTGGTTACATCACTGTTGTTTTACTGATGGTGTGGAGTGATGCTGCTATCACACAACATTTCACAAGGTACAGTCATCGTTCAGTTTGAGTGAAGTATCTGCAGTCCAATCAGATTTGACTCTCAAGCTTTCAACCAGGATTCACATGTTCAGAAGGGATATTTATTCTCTGCCACTTGGAGCCAAAGTGAATATGTTGGCACTCCTAGCTTATGTAAGCCGGGGACTGCACCATCCTAAATATGTCAACCTTGATGCACATGTTTACTGAATTTTTATGCAACATACACTGCATTTTCAAACTAAAAAAATATATGCATTTATAATTTAACACTTCCTATGTAGTCGTAGTAATCAGTGAAATATGCACATTCCTGTTCAAACAATTCCCCGCAATCTTTCAATTAACTCTTAGCCATTCTTTCTTTTCAGATCAACCGTCTAAAAAGTTAATCTAAGAAATCATGTCAAATATAAGGTCGATGATCAGCTAAGGGATGCACAATTACATGTATGCCAACAGCTTCAACCATATTTTAAAACTAATTCTCTGCTATGTTATTTGCTTGCATCAAATAATGAAAGGTATCTGAGGGAGGCCTCGCATAAGAAGCAAAATAGAGTGAAAAACATTATTGTTGCAAAGCTTCATATTGAGCCATGGTTCCATCAGTAATGTAACATACAAAAAGCAAAATAGAGCGAAAAAACATTATTGTGCAAAGCTCCATGTTGGGCCATGGTTCCATCAGTAATTTAACATACAAAATGGTAGGCCTCAAGTGATAGAATTTTATTATATGCTTAAAAATCAAAAAACCATAATAGCAGTACACAAACTTGATGACGTCAAGAAAAAATGATTAGTCAACTACCATGACAAAATTTCTCCTTCACCATAAGTTAGTACAAGGATCAGTATACAGAAACCCTTCATTCGCAAGGTAATTACAGCTACTCTACCTTGTATTTTTTGGATAAATAAGTAGATTGAGGGATTCTAAGGAATGAACAGTCTTGTACAGTCAACTCACAAGATAAAGAAGTGCCAGTTACCAGAAACCTATTTTCTGTAATTCCTTTAACAATTTGTATGTCAAAACTTAGAAGTTAGAACAGGAACCTATTTTCTGTGATTCCTTTAACAGTTTGTATGTCAAAACTTAGAACAGACATGTGGTCCACTTTGCCTCTTTTCCATAACGCCTTTTCCTCTATGTCTCAACGAAAGCAATTTGCATGCACCATGTCACGATGCACCCACTTGATCAAACCTACTATGGACAAGATCTACTATCAAACTGATTGGATCTATACCCCGCTGATAGAATCACTCATGCAGCTTCACATTTCATATTATCTCTCTTTGTAAGATTGAATGCAAATACAATGCTAATTTTCATGCCTAAAACCCATAAAGGCATCTTTCTGGGACGAGTTTTGGATCCAAATATAACCAGATCCATTAAAAGATATTACTTATCTTCAGACACAATAGCATATATTATACGGTCATAATGAGCTTAAAAGAGAACCGCACTTCCTTCTGATTTGTTTAGCCAGCTTGCCATATTCACGCAATGACTGTCAATCTAGATAAACCGACATTCTCTGAGCATGTCACGGAGAATTATTATAACCCCACCCATCAAGATAGTTCATGGTGACATCCAAGCAACAGTTTCTGCTTCCTCCAAAGCAGGCAGTCTCCTCATCGACTGATATTCTTTCAGCACAGCTGCTTCTGCCTGAACTCACAATTTTACCAATGTAAGTGCCTTACCATAGTACTTTCAAAGTTGATTCATCAATCACAAATCATTTGGATCCCACGCGTGTCATACACAAATTGGAGGAATCCAATCATCAAGTGTGGTTTTCTTCCAAACATGCTTCCCATCACAAAATTACTGCCGTGGAACCTTACATATTCTCATGTTGTGCTGTTTGGACACACTGGAACCTCTGGGCAACACCCACACGTTTTCAGTCCGCATTTAATGATTAACCTTGTTCCCACCTTCATCCTCTCCCACGTCTCAAGTGTCCACTCGCCCATTTCTCAAATCTCCTACGCATTTGAAAAAAGACCAACATCCTTAGTCTCGTGTTCTTTTATATGGACACTGGACACTTGCAAATCCTTAACATCATGAGGGCTCAATCGCTCAAATTCTGTGGTCTGCCCTGCAACCATGTATATAGGGTGAACCCTTCGCCTTGTCAAGCATTCCAATCTCCTTCAGGTCGAATCCCTCTTGTATATATAACTCTAGCATAGCAGGTATCTTAGGAATCTTAAGCCTATCATTGTGGGTCAGTAAGGGATTTCCAACCCTATCATAAAGATGAAAGCGACGAAAGCAATCAACGGGTGCCACAAAATGAACAACAAACCCCCTTGTCCAGACATGAAGGGCATTCCTTGAGCCACTCTTGAGGTCCTTGCAAGTCCTTGGCTCGTAACCCTGATGCCCAATATGCGCTTCTGGACAAAACCTGCACAAACACAGATTAATATGATATATGTACACGTGTTGATTTTCCTCTTAAATCTTGAGAAGGATGGTTCCAAGTTCCAATAATTGAAAATATTAGCATTTTATGAAAATATGGCCATCACGGGCGTCATTTCTGCAAAACTACAACGGAAAGCTTCCTACTCAAATTTCTAAATCACCTATTAACAGAGTCAACATACCAAAACAAAATTAACTGATATATGTTAATGAGTTCTTTTCTGTTCAAACTCACCGCGTAAATAATGTTTTATACTCCAAAATCGCATTATCAGGTGTTGCAAGCACAAGAGAATGATGCGCATGCCTTTTGAATATTTATAACCTGTTCAAAACTTTCCCCAAAATAATGTTTTATAAACTGAAATGATGTCCTTGGGGTTTGGTTTTTGGATATATGTGTGCTAATAAAAATAAGATTATTCATGACTAAAATTCATAGTTTTCAATTCCACGACAAAAACAAAAACCCTTTTGTTACTTTCAACGGGGTATGGATTGGGATCCAAAGTTATAGATGGTTGAAACGTAAAATTGGAAAAAACAAAAAAACAAAAAAGAATGTTATACTTCATACCTGAACGTGTTCCAATAATAATCTGGGAAGCTTGACACCATGACGAACTGTGTGATTAATGCCTGATACATTTCATGGGGGCCTTCTGTAAGTTCAGCAACCAAATACCCATTTTCAGGACGGTGTACGGTCCACTTCCCAGTTAAGATCTTAGCTCTCATAATGAGCATCTTCGTGAAATTGATTCCTCTACTCTTTATGAATGGCTCCAGAAGGTCCAGGAAAGATAGCATGTGTGGGTTTAACGAGCGACTGGCCCATTAATTGCTTTCTGGGAACTTCAGTAGACTGGAAAGTTGAGAGATTGTTTAAATTAAATTTGCTCTGCATATATTGCATAGATTCCGAGACACGCAGGGACGTACAAAATGACCCTCGCAACATTTTCACGCCCATGCGTGCTCTATTTCGGAACACGGCTTCTGGAATTTTTCAATTTTTTAAAAAGAAAATTAATGAATGATTTTGATTTTAATAATTTAACAATATTTTTTTAAATGAAATACATGATTAATGTAAAGGATTTTCAAATAGTTTTTTTTTCATTTCTGATCTCCATTCTTATTCACATTACAAATTTTTAATACTAATCCTCAAAATTTCAAAGGACGGTTAGCTATTTTAATATACCTAGTTTATCAATTATTTAATTTAATTTATAGAGTTGGGTTGGTTATCAATTATTTAATTTAATTTATAGAGTTGGGTTGGTTATCAATTATTTTGGTTATAAAAGTAATGAAAGAGCAAAATAATTTTGTGTAATGATTAAAAAATTAAATATTTTCCCTTAAACAAATAATACCAAAAAAGTGTGATGTGTGATATGGTAGGTTTAGTGTTGAAAGTTAAACGAGTAATTAAAAGTACATCCTTATAAATTAAAAAGGTTGAAATGTTTTATTTTTGAAATTGGGGCAGTATATTTAGATTATTAAGATTATGTTAAGGAAAATTTGGGTAAAACAATGTTTTAAAAAAATGCAATGTGTCACATCAATAAGATGTTATAGGAATATGTAAGACTAAACTAATTTTGAGTCAAAACATCATATCATCGCCAAATTAGCTTGGTTTATTTAGTGTGATATATTATCTATCACATTTAGTGTAAAATCTTTGTTTTATGTGGATGACTTAAGAAACATTTGTGTTTCATATAATTTTTTAAAGAAAAATTAGCTTATTCATATCACATTAAAAGGAGCTTCGGTTTCATGTGTTTAGATTTTTTTAGACTTGGGTGTGATATGTTAAATCAATAAGTTATTTTTTATGTGCCATGAAACTTTGTTTAGTGTTATTGGATATCTAAAGTTTTGGTGTAACGTGTCATGATAGTGTAAAATTTGTTTTCATGCAATGTATTGCATGGAAATATAATTTCTTTAATTATGTTGTTATTTTTTTGGAAATATAAATTTTGTCTAGTCATAACATATCACATCATGTAAAAGTTTCATTTTATGTAACATATCACATTGTATAAAAGGTTCTTTCATACAATAATGTGGCATATGAAATCGCTCAAAACATTTCTTTCTTGCAACATGTCACATTGTATCATCTTTTTTTCCATCTGATGCATTGCAAAGTCTCAAACTTTCCTTCCCTGTGATAGAGGGAAGGTATCTAAAAAACTCCATTGTGATATATTACATCTCCTAAAACTTTATATCTCTCAAACACATCATATTGCACCAAAGTTTTGCTCCATGTGGTACATAAAGCAAAGAATAGATTTTAGAGGGGGCATAGAACGACAAGTGTACATAACACACCTAAAACGTGTATGGCCATGATATATCACATCAATCCAAGTTTTCTTTGGGATGATATATCGCATCAATCCAAAGTTTTCTTTGGGATGATATATTGTAATTTCTTTGGCATGATATATTGCAAAGTATAAAGTTTTTTTTTCCTTCCAATCTATCACGCCTCAAACTTTCTATATCTACAATATAATGCACCACACTATATTGGATTGCTTGAAATTTGTTTTTTGCATCATCCAAAAATTTGCTTGCTTTCACTATATCAAATGCAAACCTTTTTTTTGGTTGCAACATATTGCATTGCTCAAAACTTTCATTTTTATTGGTATATCATATCATGTCAAAAATTATTTGCATGTGACATATCACACTTTCTTTGGGATGATATATTGCAAAGTATAAAGTTTTCTTTCCTTCCAATCTATCGCATCTTCTCAAACTTTCTCTATCTACAATATAATGCACCACACTATATTACATTGCTTGAAAAGTATTTCTTACATCATCCAAAAATTTGCTTGCTTTCACTATATGAAATGCAAACTTTTTTTGGTTGCAACATATTGCATTGCTCAAAACTTTCATTTTTAGTGGTATATCATATCATGTCAAAAATTATTTGCATGTGACATATCACACTTTCTCAACATTTCTATAATCAAGATAACACATATCACACCTAAAATGCGAAAAAATCCTTGAACGCAACTAACTGGATATTGATCTTCTAACTGTTAACATTTTATTTGTCTTCTGAATTATATTCAGAAAATAACGATAAATTCAATATTGTATTCTTCATAGCAAAAATGTTGCAGAAATATAAAATACAAAACTAAAAAAATAGACACACACACAAAATTAACATCGTTGTTTTTGGACAATTGTCCCTAGAAAAACCCCAAAGGGAAAACTAGTGCAGCATAACCAATCTTCTACTAGAAAAATATACTAGAAGACCCCCTTGTCTCCCTCTGTAATTGATTTATCTCTCTTTGGCAAACTTGCACTTCCCTGTTGCTTGCTCTGAAGTCCAAAAATGTGCATTACCCACGCAGATAAACTCATACATCCCCAAAAATGCCTCCATGTGAGACTTCTAGCCTCCCTCTGCCTCTTAAATCAACTCGCTCTGCCTTTGGGACCCTTATCCGACAACTAGCAACTGAAACGTGTTTCTTCCGAAAACTCGCGTAGGAAAACTGACTAACTCGCACTGTTGTATTTAGCCTCCTCTACAGATAATTCGACCTCCCTCTTTCCTGTCTCCTAGACACTAGAAATACTGAGGAAATATTCCTTTTGAATCTCTACTCCCAAATCTTTGTTGATCCCTCACTTTGATGCTTCTCCTAGCTTCAATTGTGTCCTTGTTGAATACCTACAATTGGGTAGTCAAATTGTTCACTATAAAATTGATGCCATCTCCGAGCCTTCGACTTGATTTTATAATCTCTCATTGGAGTCTCAATGACCACGATTACATCTCAACCAATGGTTAAGATCAATTTGACTTCATTAATAGAAGCCTCTAGAGCAAAATCAAACTTCCTTAATTAATTAAATTTAATTAACCACTTTTCCTAAGTTAGACTTAGGAAATAATTAAATTATGTATAATTAATTTAATTAAGGCATCTCCAAGCCTTATCTCGCAAAACCTTTTCTGGGTTTGAGAGATCTCGTGTTCCTTAGCCTCTCAAACATCATCTGGTACTAGAACACATGTTCGCTACTACCAAACTGAAAAACTAATACTCCCTCTTTGTGAGGAAGGTGTTCTCCATTATATCCATACGTTCTCTAAAATAGATGAACTTGGCTCTCCCTAGAGCCTTCATGAGTATACCAGCCACTTGTTGGTCTATGGGAACATGTTGTAGTCGAATTGCTCCATGTTGTTGATGTCTGACATCTATGATACCTTCTTTCTACAAAGCTTCAAACTAATCTGACTCCTTGTCACTGAAAATCACTGTGAAGAAGAACAACTAACAGTCATTGTCCACCATGCTACTGCACATAATCTGATATCACAATGTTGATGCCTATGAATTGAAGTCATCACTGCACCTGTGTGTATTAATCTCTCAAAGATTTAAAATCAAGCTTCATTAGAGCATCTCCCTCTAAAGTTAGACTCCCTATGAGTCTCAAAATCTCACTAATCTATTGTGCTCTGCAATTGGCTCTGCACCTGTCCCTTGGGTCTTTAACTGCACCACCTTAGCCTTACACTGTCTCTCAAGTATCTGAATGTGCCTCGCTAACACTTTGATCCTCCTACTACTGAAAATACATGGGCTCTCCTAGCAAAGGTATTGATCCATGTGATGAATACACAACAATTGAATCTGATCTACTAGCCAACTCTTCCATGGCTAGATCTAGACCTCTTGTTACTTTTCCATGAACCCTTCTTGTTCTGACATACTGAAGTATAATACTCCTCCCCCATTTAGGGATAATGTTGTGAACATAATGAACTCATCCTCTAACTGGCGAGCAAGCCATCAATCTTTGTCGAAGTTGTTGTTTCCTTCCCCTTCTTAACCTTCTTCCTTTTCGAGCACTGGATGACATAGTGACCAAACTCACCAGAACCGAAGCACTTAACCTTTGACATGTCCTTTTTCTTCTTCTCTCCTTTGTAGTATTATCCTTGAATGGGACCCTTCTTCGCTTTACCTTTCCCTGCAAGAGTGACGTTTTCTTCTTCCTTCTCTACCTATGATCCCTTGCCACTATTGTTGGTGGTACCATCTATGTAGGTTTTAACCCCGTACAGAAATTACCTGCATACGAATTCTAAATCACATGAAAAATAAAAATGCGAGAGCATAAC
>APFE031738375.1:8257-18489 GCA_000404065.3 Pinus taeda | reverse complement strand
CTACCGACTGCACTTGCATATGGAACACGGGACATGTCCTCTTCCTCTTCTTGTGTCTTGGGACACTGTTCAACAGATAACCTCACACCTACAGGAATAGGAACCTTCACTGGTTTTACTATCCTGCATATTAAACCTCTGTAATATTGTCTCGACATACTTCCTCTGGTTTAACCAGAGCTTCCTCTTTGCCCGATCTCTTTTAATTTCCATGCCCAAAATATAGTTTGCAGCACCGAGATCTTTCATGTCGAATTTGCAGGACAATTGGGTCTTCAAATCCTGGATAATTTCTTTGTCATTTCCAACCAGCAACATATCATCCACATACAAGACCAGATAAATAACACGGTCACCAATTAATTTAAAATACACATAGTGATCTGCTTTGCTTCTGGTGAAGCCAAGTCCCCATATAAATGTTTCAAATTTCTGATACCACATCCTTGGTGACTGTTTACCCATATAGAGACTTCTTTAACTTGCATACCAGTTCTTTCTTACCCTTCACCGCAAAGCCTTCAGGTTGCTTCATGTAGATTTCCTGTTCCAAATCCCCATGAAGAAATGATGTCTTCACATCCATTTGTTCTACCTCAAAATCAAAAGCAGCAGAAACAGATAGAAGTAATCTAATAGAAGTTACCTGGGCAACAAGAGAAAAAATATCACCAAAATCAATTCCCGACACCTGGGAATAACCTTTTACTACCAACCGAGCTTTGTATTTCTCCACCTTTCCTTCTGCATTTGTCTTCTTGAACACCCATTTGCTACCAATGGGTTTCCTTCCAGTCGGCAACTCCACTAGATCCCAAGCCTCATTTTTGTGCAAATATTCCATTTCATCAACCATGGCCTCTTTCCAGAGTTTTCCATCCTCTGAATTTACTGCTTCCTTCACAGTTATGGGATCATCATCAGTAATAGATAAAGAAAAATTTGAACAGAAAGAAGATGGACTATACCTTTCTAGCTTCCTTCTTTCTTGAACTGATCTTCTCACACCTTGAGTTTGTGGCTCTTCATCTTCTGATTCCTCCTCTGTTGTAGAGTCTGATTCTTCCTCCTTTAGCTCAAACTCTATCTTCTCAGGTTCCTTTGGTTGGGATTCATGTTTAAAAACATCTTTCACCTCTTTGAACGCCACATTTTGGCTATACACAACCTTCCTTGTTACTGGGTTCCAAAGCTGATAACCATTTAAACCATCCTTATATCCAATAAAGATGCACTTTTCACATTTACTATCCAACTTAGTTCGTTTCTCCTTTGGAAAATGTACATATGCATCACTTCCAAATACCCTCAGATGTGAAAGAGATGGTTTTTTACCAGCCCATACCTCTTATGGAGTCTTATCCTCCAACGCTGATGAAGGTGATCTATTGACTAGGTAACATGTTGTCTCCACCGCCTCTGCCCAGAATTACTATCCTAACCTAGCACCACTAAGCATGCTTCTTTCCTTTTCCATCAACATCTTGTTCATTCTTTATGCAACTCAATTTTGTTGAGGTGTATATGGAGTAGTCTTCTGTCGTGCTATACCACACTTCTTACAAAATTCTTCAAATTACTTAATGGAAAACTCTCCACTGTTATCTGTCCTCAACACCTTTATCTTCTTCTCTGTCTGGTTTTCCAATAGAGCCTTATATCCTACAAACCTATCAAAAACTTCAAATTTCTTCTTAAGGAAATATATCCATGTATTCCTTGAGAAGTCATCTATAAATGATACATAGTACACAAACTTACTCAGTGATGGAACCTTCATAGGTCCAAACACATCACTATGCACAAGCTCTAATATTTGTTTCGCCCTCTTACCACCAGAGGGGAAACCCACCCAATTCTGCTTCCCATATACACAATTCTCAGAGAAATCAAATTAAATCCAGAGAGTTATTACTCATACCTTCTACCATACCTTTACCATGAAGTATTCGAAGGCCCTCCTCTCCAATATGTCCAAGCCTTTGATGCCACAACATTTTATTTTCTCCAGAGACCATTAGATTTTCTGCTCCACTTTTAGGAACCTGTTGAAGCCCTGAAAATTGGGTCGACAACAAGGGGGATACCCGCCCAGTCCAGACCTTCGTTGGAAGCTCCTTATAAGTTTGGTATAGCGAGTCTAACTGGGGATAATGGGACCAGTTTCCCAATCTAAGGGTGTGTGTGTGTGTGTGCAGAATTGGATGTTTCTAATCTAAAAGTTCCTATCTAAACTACTTTAATCTAACTCTATGCTACTGTAATCTAATGAAAACAACACATCTAATCTATGCTAACCCGGGATGTAATTCTTCTATTATGCGATCTAAAGAGATTTCAAATAATAACTGGTAATAAAGATCATTCAGCAATTATAAGAATGGAAATCAATTTAGATGAACCACTTTGCAAAAAAGGTTAGGCAAAATAGTTGTGAACATCATATCGCATAATAAGTTATTCACACATTAAACATAAATAAATGGCTCCACTGTACAAAAGTGCCAAATGGTAACACAAACATTCATGTAATAACATATAAACAACTAAAAATTGTATATTGCTTTAAGAATATAAGCAGAAATGGTCAAGAGATAAAAGTACCATTTATGACTGTTCCTACTCATAAGCTTCAAGCAACAATCATTTATCTCTCCTTGTTCTAATATCTACTAAGAGTACAGAAGTGCAACATCAGTAGCAGATACCAAATGCAAACATCAATAAATCTTAATCCGTTCATTCATCAAAACCTCCTCTGAGGGTGAAAAAGTGCATGTTCTGAGGACAAGTTTTTGACAAATTTTTGGAGCCTTCTCTAAATGCATGAGAAGGGTTTAAATACTACTAACTAAATCTAATAATAGTTTATTTACAAAAAATCAAGATGTGGTTTTCAAATGACCGCCCTTTTTCTAATCTAATTTTCAAGCAAAAATAAGATTCCAAACTAAACTATTTCTGTATCTAGTCTTTAAAGCTGCATGTATTCAACATTTGTTTAAGGAGAGTCGGTTGGCTAACTTCTGCTTTGATCTAGGCTGAGAAAACGGAATCGATGAGTGCTAGCACCACCTTTTCAGCCACATTTATGATACATTTCAAAGTCATCCACTGACTATGCGGTTTTACCAAATATGTCCAGTAACATTCCCAATTTAATCATTTTAGTAGTTGGATTTCTTTTCCCTTTTCTTGTGCTTTCTGCTTCCAATGCTACTCTAATTTTGGTTTGTTTGGTAAATATCCCGGAGTAGTTTCAGCGATTATATTTGCTCTGTGAAAATTCTCATTTATACAGTCAATGAGAATACTTGCTGTCGTAGCTGTTGTTCTTGCCACTTTTTCTACTGCTTTGATTTGATCATCCCACTTACTAAAGAGAAACTCTTTATGATTCTCATTTATCCTGGATACACCTGCCTCTTTTCCTTCATCTTCATCCTGCCAAGTCAGATAATCAGTCACCAGTTTGTCAACCAGATCATAGTCGCTTCGTAATTCGACCACTTGATTAGTGATCTTATCACTCATTTCGCAATAGTAACTCCATTGTGATATCTTTTGTCCCAACACTTCTTGTTGTTGCAGTAGTTGTTCTTTCAAGGCAATAGATTCTGAAATAAACTCTGTAAGCTTAGGCTCATCTTTATGCATCTCGTGTAAATTTTGCAATTGTTTTCCTTTCTCATCCAGACCTCTTTGATAACCTATTTGCATTTGCTGGAAATGTTCCTGCAACTTTTCAAGTTGTTTGTGTGCCTCATTATTAGTATTGGCCTGTTGCAATTGTTGTTGCAGTAACTGTATTTGATCTTCTTGTTCTTTTAACAATTTTTGTACTTCTGATGCTTTGTCAATAGTCGTAGAAGCATATGCTCCTGCGATCTGAGACAGTTTAGTGAGATTTTCAGTTGGATTACTGTTGGGGTCTTTCCATAAGACGTCCAATTGCTCAGCGTCTTGATGCAGTGTATTTTCTAATTTCCTTTTTTTTCTCTGTTTCTTACTACTGCTTTATGTAGGACTATAAAAGATGTCCAGAGGAGGAATTTCTTCTATATTAAGTACAAGCTCAGAAGATGGAGTGATAGGAGCATGTTCTTTTTCTGAGATATTGCTGACTATGGTTGGGATTACTCTTTTTGCAATCTGAGTATTGCTCATAGGTGTTTTTGGGATTTTTCCTTCAAGATTGATCAGTTCATTGAAGGTTTCCCATTCCTTATCCAGCTCGGTTATGACAGGTGGTGATTTGATGATGAGAGAGGGAGGATCTTTTTGCAGGCAATTAATAACCTGCTGTTGTGGAATTTCCATTGACTGAGTCGTGTCCTTAGCTGCCTCTTCGCTCTTATTTTGGTCGTTCCCAGATCTTTTAGAATGTTCAGATACTTTTTGCGTAGACTTAGATTTAGATTTGGAACTGCTTGAATTTCCACTAAGGCTAATGCTTGGAGTTGGTTCTCTAGCAGGTAACCGTAACTTTTCTAAAGGAATAGTGGCCAATATTTTTTCCCTATATACCATGAAATTTTGATAGTCTTCTGGAGATAATTGCGATTGGGCTTCCCGCAAAATTTCTTGAAGCGAGCCTTTATTTTGGAATAAGTCATCAAATAAATCCTTTTTTCCAAAGAACACTTTCACCTTGACTGTAGTTGTGAAATTCTGAGCAATTTCATTTAGGTCAAATGGTCTTGCCGGGATTTTAAATAACTACAGACATGTTATATTTTGTATTTTTGTAAACGCATGACCTACATCGAGCAGCGAAAAGGCCCCACAAACCACAGGAAACTATGGCCATATAGCCTTCTTCTTACCCTTTAAATCCTTTGTTAGGCCGCCTTCTGAACAGGTTCAATTTCTCGAGCCAGAAGTTTATCAGGGATATACAAAGGTAGAACATGGGGGGGACAGTGCTTCCAAATACTTTAACATAGGTGAATAATTCCTCCCTGAACCATCTTGCGATGGGGATGATATCTATCTGTGCCTCAGGTGAGCACCTCGGGGGGTCTTTATCGTATAACATTCTATACAAGGGTAGGATAAGCCCGTGACAAATTTGGTAGAAATGTGGAATGAACTGGGAGTCCCATAATATCTTATGATAGACATGGATGGGTAATGGGTCTTGAGTTTTCCATTTTCAACCCATAACAGGAAATTTAGACACATAACAAATCGAATCCATAACATATGCGGATAGGTAAAAACGAGGGTAGATCCTTAGAGACATGGATCTTTTAGACCAGTAACTGAGAATAGTCGTGACTAGGTTATCAGAAAAGACCTTGGCCCAATCTATAATTATGGCATTGGTGGCAGCATCTATTAATGGTAACCATTCAGATGAAAACTTATTGATATTTGGCTTTCCAAATAATCTACAGAGCATGGCCGCAGCAAAACAATATGGGGAGGTGAGGGAACCAGTGCTGTACATACCATTTTTGTCTTTCTTGAGCGGTTCATCTTTTCTGGACCAATCCTTGGTGGTCTCTGATAGGTTCGGGTTCTCTGCCACGAATTTTTCAATGAATTGCGTATTGTAAGTTGTCTGCGGTTCAGGAAGATGATACATGAGCTTTAAATCTTGTGCAGCGAATGATCCGATGAGTCCTTGTCCTTGAATCTTGAACTATCTGTTTTTCATTTCCGGATTATCAAGTATCCACTTGATCATGTTCATAAATGGGAGAATTTTGGGCCTTATTGCTATCCTATGTAGGAATGAGCATGCTAATTCTTCTAGGGATGTTCCAGAAGAACCCTATGAGTCTGAGCCAGCAGTAACCTTCATTATTCTGGGGTTTTCTTCTTCAAGCAGTCTGTACATGCCTTCCCATGTTGATATCCCTGCATCTTTGTTACAAGCTGTGTCTGTATATAAAGGTGCCATTCCTTCACCTCGGAGCTCTGAGCTTTATTTTTCTTTCCCATTTCTTCCTGCGTATCACCTTGTATAGTCCTACGTTCTCTGTTCCTACGGCTCACAAGTGAAATGGAAATGACTGATCAAGAAAGGTGATGGGAGAGTTTTAAATGTAGCAGATACATCAAATATGTCACCTTACGTGAAGTAATTCTTTGAAAAGCACGCATCCATATTTCATTAATAACTGACAACTAATCCCTTTATTAACATTTAAAGCACATGATCTTGAGTCAGATTATGGTAAGTGGCTTTTCTTCAATAGCGTGCCCGAAAGATTCGCGATGGAGTGATTTTGCAATTTGCTTCGCAACTTCGCAAATCGCGACATCACATTATCGCATTATCGCACTATCGCAAATATAACGTCGCAGAGCTAGTTTGGCTTAATATCGCAACCATCGTTTTATCGCGATATCGCATCATCATAGATCGCATAAGTTTTACGTTTGCCAAATTTCGTTAGCCCATTTCCTACGATATGCGATCTTACGATCGGTGTTATTTGCAAATCGGTAAATCTTGAAGTTTTTCTTATTAGTTTTTTCTATTGCAATGCCATAGCCAAATGATGGTACTTTACTATCATTTTACGATGCAGTTTTTTTTTTTTTTTAAGACTTTTTCTTATTATAAACTTAGGTTTTAAAGTATTCAAAAGATCTTCCTAAGCTTACGATGGTAACCTTATTTTGAAGAAAGGAAACTCTTGCTTTTCCAAAAATTTAACTAAGGGTCCCCATTCATTTAGTATTTTGGATAACACTTAAATGAAAAAGGGGGGGGGTTGTTGCTGGCCACAACAATTGGCGATTCACTTGGGAGAACCAGTTATCTCTGCTTTTTTGAACTTTTCAAACTTCCAAAACAGAAATTTTTTTAGAAATTTTAATCTTTATTATAGAAAGATAAAGCACATTATGCTCTAAACTGTCAACGATATTTTGTTTCAACTTCTTTCTATTTTAATTATTTGCTTCCTTAGCTTGTCCTTGCATTTACATCAACCATTACTTGGTCCTGTAAAGATAAAATAAAGTTTTCCCTGTGAACCAGTTTTAAATATGCTCATTTTTCGTAGGTAGAGCCTCTACTACCAGCAGGTGTCCATAGCCTCGACAGGGTTACCTGTTACCCAACAATGATCCTTTATCCTGCTCAAGGTGATCTACAACTTTCAAAGAAAAATCCACATTGACACTTATTCCTTTGATTTTATTTTTATTCTTAAAGAACAATGTCTTGGTTTGGTAGCCAAATAATGACACAGTCATTCACTTGATTTACACTTTTGCTGAACAAGATGGCTCGTGATGAGACCCCTTGTCTTTTGATTTCAACAATCTTGAGTCGTTGCCCTGTTTTGGTGGGCAGTGTTGGCAAAGTCAGCAAGTTATAATATCTGTGATCATGATAAGTTGGCTCGTGATGAGACCTCTTATTCTTTAAGATAAAGTGTATTCATGGATTGTTCCTCTGAATGATGCGATTTTCTCTAGCAGGGAGGAAGTCATCTTTTTCCTTAAGAAAGTTTTGGACGACAATATTAGAGTTTTTTGGAAATGGTTGTTCTACAGAGAATCTTCATTTTGTTACTGATACCTTTCATTGTGCTGATATAAAACAATTTCTTCACTAAAGATTGCTTTCATCAAATTTTTTGAAGTTGAAACTAGTATCGTATCTGGGCTAAAGTTTTTAACTGCACCTAATAATAATAAAGATCAAGCTTCCAAAATATTTTCTATTTATACAAGCAAAAGTTCAAAATCTGAAAGAGAAATGGTGTCTTTAGTAAATGTCAAATGCTGTTAACCACAACAGATTTTATTAGGGGGAAAAATATTTAAAGAAATGAGAGGTAACTATTCCCTTGGATTATGTACATAATAGAGATAATTTCTTCTTTTATTTTGCCTATCAACTTTTTAAAAATTAAATTATCCGCCTAATAACCTAGCTAAATTACTTGGACTCCTATTTTAACTATATACAGAAAAATTGACTAGGTAAAATGATATTTCCAGTGAAACCATATATTCATTTTTATTCCTACACATATGTACCTTTTAAACATCACTGTTAAGAATAAAACTTTTCTTGGACTGTCAACATTGAATGTGGAATTAGAAAGTGTAACTTCAGTCGGAATTCTGTTTGAAATTTCTTCTTTATGAAATCTTCTTTCCAATTGGATACCTATTGGATCATAAAAATCAGGATGAATTTCTGTTATGGATTGGTGATCGTTCAATAGGAAAGATGACAGGCTAGTTTGTGAATATGAGCTTTTAATTTTAATGGCCTGAAATCTATTATGCGTTAAAGTCAATCTTTTAGCAATTTCTCGTAAAAGGAAAGTTTCCACATATAAATCACTAAAAAAAACAATGAATAATAGATGGCATTTTCCCAAAAGAAAATTATCAATTATCGTGAATTGCTGGCAAGTTTCCAAAAATACTTTCTCTCATTGATGATGTTTTGGATGACATAGAAGTTTTTTAAGGAAGGCTAATATTGATTGATCTTGGAATTGAAAAAAATTTATAATTCCATGACACAATTCAGTTTTCCAAAATGGTAACGCATCTCTCGAATGTTCTTTGATAAGGTGCTCAATATACCATAGCAATCTATCAAAAGTCTGAAAACTTAAAACACAATCTGATTTTATACAAAATGAATGCATGCGAGAAAGAATGTAATGATTATATGTACAACTAATGTTATAACACAACTGGGATTGATTTGAAATATCTTCTTTTTCACAAGAACTGGCCAGAATTATGGGATCTGATTAATTTCGAATTTCATCTTGTGAATCAGAAAACAAATTATGATTGGGAACAGGCATGGTGGTTGCCAACAATATGAATCATAGATCGGGATATTTTCTTGGATAGTAAAATCATGCAAATGATCCGTCACTCTGAAATGAGGATTGGCTGGTATAATTCTTGAATTAGAATATCTCTCATTATCTGAGCTCTGTTGAGTTACTTGAGATAAATCAACATTATCATTGACTAAGTAGCTATCATAAATGACTTCGCAGGATTCCCTAGATTTCTCTTTTTCATCTAGTATATTCAAAAAGGGAAGGTCAAGTCGTTCATGTTTGTAAATGGCCAAAGGGAGTTCTATAGCTATCTCTTTATCTTGATATCCTAATGGTGATTCATTTGGGTAATCCTCTGTACTTTTTGGGATATCATTAATACCGAGGGGAAGAAAATTATCATCACTAAAAACATCAGGATAAAGAGAAAATGTGACTCTAAAACAATGCATTTGAAAATATCATCGTGAAAAAATTCTTGTTCATCACATTCATCGTAGACATTAGGCTTTAGATCATACCTTTGTGTGTTCGTATTTTCCGAAAGAGAATTAGTTTGTTGTTCTAACCTTGACATCTGCATTTCTCGACTTGCGATGATATTATCTAACCTTGTCTCCAATTTGCTTTCTGGTTCCAAGGCAGGCTTTCTTTCAACATTCTCACTTGTGTCCTCTTGTATTAGAGCCGGCATGTCTCCTAATCTTTGGGAAGTTTCTTCATCATGAGTGATTCGCATATTCAAATTGGAATTTTCATTCATATGAGAAGAAAATGGAACAAGACATGGACTAATTTTTGCTGGATCGGGCATAGGAGGCAAGGAATAGTTATGCTCAACACAATCTGAAGATTCTTCATTCATGAGTTCATTCTCAATATCATATTTTAGACAATTAAGATGAAATCACATATTAAAATCCCTAACAGATCCATCTTTTTTTCGTAGATATTCAATTTCATCATATACCTGATCATAATCATAGCAATCAAATTTTCAAATGAAAGCCTTGATAGATTGGTCCCAACTATGAATTGAGGCAACTGGGAGGGTTCTACACCAGTTTCTTGCTTCCGCTGTGAATGTGAGAGTGAAAATTCTGCATAAAATGCCTTCGTCAATTCCTTGGACGTTTGAACTTAAAACATTTTGAATAAATTGAAGGGCATGATTAAAAGCAGAAGAATTACTCTTACCATTGAATTTTACCTAAGACAAGAGTCTTACCACTTTAGGTGGGTGTTGGAAGACGTGCAAACATGGATACAACTCCAAATGGGAAGTTTGAGAGAAGCCATCCTAATTCAAATATCACAATTGCCCACAACTCCAACAGACAACATGTTCAGGCCCTCCTTCTAGCGCCAAATATGTTGAAGCCTCGAAAATCGGGTCGACAACAAGGGGGATACCCACCCAGTCCGGACCTTGGTTGGCAGCTCCTTATC
>APFE031738373.1:0-14622 GCA_000404065.3 Pinus taeda | reverse complement strand
AAGTGCATAACCTATCTCTCTATTCACTGAAGGCCTCTAACCCAGACTTAGTCAAATTTTGCCTCTGCCTGAGCTCTTATTTTCTTACGTTGTTGTTCCTTGAAGAATTCATCCCCCATTATTTAGGAAATTCCTTAAATTCATTGTGCAATTCCTTTAGGATGATCCTCTAACTACATGCAACACTTGTACACTCAAGGCTAGTTTAAAACTTATGTTACACTGCCTTTCAATCACCACCAAGCATGGCGAATTTGAATTCTCTACATGCACTAGATATTTTAGGTTGATTTATCAATTAACTGGATGTTCACTGAGTTTGATTGAAGTCCCACTGCTTAACTGACATTCCACTAGTTCCTCCAAAAGTTGGAACTAGTTTAATTGAAAACAATGTGAGATAACTGACCTTGATTGCTACAAATTAGCAATCACACATGCATAATTGAACTCTAACTTGAGTAAATTGGGTGACACAAGACATTTCACACAAGTTGACATCATCCAAGTTGTTTGCTGATGTAGAAATTTCAATTTTCTTAATTTAATTAGGGAAAAATCAAATTGAAAATTTTTTGTTGCATTTTTTAGCAGTCCCTCTCAACAAGAAAGGGATTATCAACCACCACTATTGTGCACCTTTTGAACTCGAACTTACCTCTTGAAAAGGCCTTTGACAAAATTTTAGAATCTTGTTCCTCTATCAGAATGTACGGCAACAACATTATTTGCCTCTGCATGCAGTCCCATAAATGGTGATACCTGATATCTATATGCTTGGATCGATCGTGAGAAACAAGGTTATCAGAGAGATTGATGCAACTTTGATTATCACAGTAGATCACACTTAGATCCATCATCTGACCAAATAATCCAACAAGTAACTTTCTCATCCATATCGTCTCACATATTGCTTGACTTGTAGCCGCGTATTTTTCTTCTGCCAAGCTAAATGCAAAAAATATTTTCTTCTTTTTATACCAAGAAGCAACATTAGACCCAAAACTAAAAATTCCACCTAATGTACTCTTTCGGTCTGATGAAATCCCCACCCAATATGTGTCTATGAAGCCACATAACTTCAATCCCTCTCTCCATCTGTACCAAAGTGAAAACTAGTAATGCCTCTGAGGTACTAGAAAACATGCTAAGCTTCCCTCAAAAATAATTTGGTTGACCTAATCGTAGCTTGGCTAAACTAGTTGAATGTATAACACATATTTGGTTGTGTGTTCACTAGCTACATCAGTGAAAACACTAGGTCTCGATAAATGGTCGCATCCACTTCACCACATGAAGTGGCATGCTCCTTCCTCTAGTTGGTTCCTAGAGATGTCTCCATGGGTTTGCAACTCTCCATTCAGAACCTTTGTAGTATCTCATTTCCATACTTTCCTTGAGAGACAAATAATTCCCCATCATCTTGCCATACTTCCAATCCAAGGAACTAGTGCATGAGCCCCATGTCCTTCATTTCAAATTCTCTTTGAAGTTCTGATTACAAGATTTGTTCAGTTTTTCATCACCAGTTAAAATCAAGTCATCAACATATCAGACTATAATTAAATATTTAGCTTCTACCAAGATATAGTAGAGGTTTGCATCCTCTTCACTTTTGGTGAAGCTCAATCCGGTAAGGGCGATATTGATCCTAGTGTACCTTGCACGTGGTGCTTTCTTGAGAGAGTAGAATGCTCACTTGAGTCTTCACACATGATACTCTCCATAAAAAGTCTCAAATCCTTTTGGTTTTTATGTACACCTCCTCTTAAGTAACTCAATTGAGTAATGTTGTCTTTACGTCCATCTTGTGGATATTCTACCCCATTTGCACAACCAGAGGAATAATTGATCTAACGGATGAAAGCCTTTCCACTTGAGCAAAGGTACCCTCATTTTCTATCTCTTCAACTTGAGAATACCCCTTGGACACAAATTTGGCCTTGTACTTCTCTATGCTCCCGTCTACTGCCTGCTTTCCCCTAAAGACCCATATCGAACCCAACACTAATTTTTCTACTAATCTTTGGACCACTTTCCAAACACTGTTATTATAATGGATTTGTATATCTCCACCATTGTATCACCCCGTATAGGTTTCTCAACTACTTCCTCGAGAGAAAATGGCTTAGTATCTATAAGATTAGTCATTGGATCCATGTAGATAGTGTATCGATCTGGTGACCTTCTTTGCCTATGCTGATTTGAAGGAGCACCCACATTCTACCTCGCATTTTGCACAAGTCTCTTAGCCTCCTTGGTCCTTTTTCTGCCATTTTTAGATTTTTTTTCTTGAGTGTCTCTCTCCACTATCTGATCTTGAATTTATGGTTTCTCCACAACTTCTTGAGGTTCCTCCTTTGGAGCTAAAAGCTTGTCTTTTGGTAGAATCTGAAATCCCTCTCAAGAGAGCATCACATCATTTTCTCCTCATCATATTTTATATGCCTTCTCACAATTTTCTTTCTAAAGGATGCCAAGTACACATGGTAGTTGTGGGGAGTTACTGTCCAGTCTGAAAATACACCCAATTCTATTCTCAACACAAGCTTCTTCCTTGAGTCTTTGGAGACATGGCAGCAAATCGACACTCCAAAAATCTCGAAGTGCGACACACCCAACATTCTCACAAAGAAATCCTCCTCCAGTGTAATCATGCTCGTAATTTGATGAGGATTCTGGTTCAGAAAATATACCGTTGTGTTGCATGTCTCATCCCACAAGTGCAGAGGTAAATCTTAGTCATGCAACATCTCCCTCACTACTCCCACAATTCTACGGTTCTTTCTCTCAACCACCCCATTCTACTATGCGTTGTTGGGTGTTGTCAAGTATCGTCGAATGCCTTCTTTTGTACATAAATTTTTAAATTCATTGGACACGTAATGACCTCCATTATCACTACTGAGAGCCTTCACCTTCTTGTCGGTTTCTTTCTCAACCAATGCCTTGAATTCTACAAACTTGGAGAATGTCTCATCTTTATTCCCCATGAATACGATCCAACACTTCTGTGACAAGTCATCTACAAAGATAACATATTATTTGTGTCTAGTAGTGGAGGCTGTCGAGAAAGATCCACAAACATAAAAGTGGATCCTTTCAAGGATTTCATGTGCTCTGTTGTCTTGATAATGGAAAGTGGATTTTTTTTACTTCCCCAATATACATCCTTTACATACATCTTGATTCTCAAGTGCTCCTTTGGGGAGGCATGTAGTTATCTACTACATAATATTTAGGGTGTCATGATGCAAATGTCAAAGTCTTCTATGCCAAAGTACACCGACATCGTGACTTTGCACCTTCTCTACCTTAGTGCCTAATGCAACATAATCCTCCACATCTAGCTTATACAAGTTCTTCACACGACCCCTACTCTAGTTCGCATGTCCCATGGCTATATGTCTCACGAATGCTTTTCCTTTGCTGGAGATCACATCATAACCAAATTCTTCCAAAACTCCAATAAAGACAAGATTTTTCTTAAGGCTCAGAACAAACATGAAATCCTTAAGCCTGAGGGGGGATCCTGAACCCATAAGAAATGTAACTATACCAACCCCGTTCGTGTTTTACCTTTATTCATCCCCCATCTCAATGGGCATCAACAAATCTTACTTCCTCTAGGTCATTGAAAAAGTCTCTACATTATGTCATGTGGAACAACGCGCCTGAGTCCAAGTACCACATGTGTTGGGTATGTGTTATATTATTTCCGTGACTAGAAGCAGACACAACGGTGGGGTCATGGGGGGGGGGGCAGCCAAGGTCACCCCCTATTGGGGGCTTTGCAGGGGGGCGATATCCCCGTTGCATGGGATCTGGGACAACATCTTGGGAATTTTTTTTAAGCAGGTCCAATAATAGACAGGCAGACCCATAGACAGGGGTAGACCCAAGGAAGGTGGGCAGACCTACCCTTGGTTTTTTGCATAGGTCTTGCACATGGTTTTGGGCATGATGGTTTTCTTTCCATGGTATTTTGTATATCCGATCAAGGAAACTATGTTCATGTTTTAATCCAAGGATAATGGATTGGTGTTTATGAATGCCTCGAAATGTATATATATGTATTGTAACATTGAAAGGAATATAATTTGAAATCAATATGGTAGTCCCGGTTTTGGGATCCAAGGGAAAAAATTATGTATATTTTATTTTCTATTTTCGCTATTTAAAGAAATTGTGTGTGGGTAATTTTTGTACAGTGTTAAAACCTACAACACACTTCCCATGATTGTGTTGACCATTCATGATATGAGAGTAAAGTCCAGCTCAAACTATGAAGCCATGGCTTCACCTATTTCTGCTCCTAAGGTCTTCTTGGTTGCCTTCTTATGTGGACACTTCATGATACAATGCCTAAATTCATGGAAATGGAGGCATTTAATTTTTGACATTTCTTTTTTCTTGCCTCCCTAATTGGATTCTAGTTTGGATTGGGATTTATTCCCTTATCCCTTCTTTTCCTTTCTAACCAATGCAAATTTTTCTTCATCCTGACCATTGGATGAAGTCCCATCTCAGGTATTCCACCTTATTTCCTCCTGTACTAAATCAAACCATAAACGCTCCCAATTTGGTAGTTTCTCCCTCGCATTCACCGAATCTTGATAGTTGTGCTAGCTCTTATGAATGCCAAAAATGGCTAGGCTTACCAAATCATCATCTAAAACAGTAATACCAACTCCTACAAGTTCATCATGACATTATGTGAACCTACTCACGTACTGCGGATTAGTGTCATTCTTCTACATCTTGATATTTTGAATTTTAACGTTGAGCACCAGCTTCCTGTGGTCACTACTATTCTAGAAAAAATCTATCAGTGCATGTCATATCACATAAAGAGTTTATCTCTCATGGAGATTGGTGACAATGTGGTCTCGTACTCCCTCTAATATTATTCTCCTCAACTTAGCTACATATTTCTTCCATTGAGCATGATTCTGGGCATTAGATTATGGTGGCTTTGGAACATCTCTCTTGATGTATTCTAGCAATCCATTGTCATCCAAAAATGCTTCTATGCGATCCTTCCATGGAACAAATTAGAGGTGTCTTCCAAGAAATACTCTATCCTTTGTCCATTGAAGGTCATCTTTTCGTCACTAAAGAGACCCTGTCATACTGATCCCCAAATTCGAACCTCTTGAGAAATAACCTTGAAATTTCTAATCTAATGTGAATCCTGCTCTAATACCATGTATAAACTACGATGTAGATTTGCAGCTTCTCATGACATTTTAATCAAGATAACAAGAGACAAACCCACTCTACTACTTTGTGGAATTTAATTTATAATATAGAACAAAAATTTAATACATCCAGTAAGAATCACATACATGCAACAAGTATTTTCCCCAAGGAAAGCAAACTGCTAAAAATCCCAATGTCTGCTTAAGTTAAATACGAAGAATATAGATGTATTACAATTTATTTTCTTAGCTAAGCACAACTTGCAAGTGCATAACCTATCTCTATGCTAAGAGGGGATAGACAGAGGTATTATTCCAGTTTTGATTTAGATATGCATCATGATCTTCATCGTTATCATCCTTACAGGAGGAGTGATAGGGGATATTTATCGGATGAGTTTAAGAAAGCAAAGCCACCAACATTTGATGGAGAGAAGAAGAAACCGTAAGACGCAGAGACATGGTTTCTTGACAAGAAGAAGTTCTTTAGGCTGCCTGATTATTTGGAGAACATGAAATCTAGATTAGTTACATTTAGTCTCAAAGGTGAAGCATACATTTGGTGGGAAGATGTGAAGAAAGACAGATGTATTTATGAGGAGAATCTGACTTAGAATGAGTTTGAGTAGTTATTCAAGGAGAAGTATGTTTTAGAGAGATACTTTAATGAAAAAGGAAAAATAATTTTATGAGAAAAAGATGGGTTCCATGACAGAGGATGAATACACTAGAATATTCTTGGAGTTGCTAAGGTATGTGCCTTATCTCACAGAGGAAAAGGACAAGATCTAGAGGTTCGTTAGTTGATTATCGATTGCATTTAAAGATAGGATTGAGTTTGATAAGCCTAGATCATTGGAGGAGGCCATTCGAAAGCTAAGGAATTGTTATGAACAATCGAATTGTAGGTCTGAAACTAAGCCAGACAGGAGAGGTAATGCAAACAATAAAGGAAAACGGAACAAGAAATGATTAATACCTCAGGATACAGGTAATAAGGAGATTTTTTCACCACCTAAGAGGTTCGATGCATCAGATAGAGGACAAGGACACCGATCTGGGGAACATAATAATGAGCCCATGCAATCTTGGACATGTGGAGGAGATGATTGCAGGAGAGACTTCCATGGTACCAAAATAGTAGGTCTAAGATATAGAGTGCGTAGGAAGCACATAATGTTGGGGATGTTGGCCAGAGTATTCCATGTAACTATGTAGTATTGGATAACAAATAGGCAGAGAATCAGGCATCTATCATTGATATGGATGGTAAGCTTTGTGACCAAGTTATTTGTATTTTTTATTGACCTTGGATCTAATTATAGACATGTTAGTCCTGAATTCATGAATAAGTGTGGTTTGAGTAAGGAATTGCATGTAGAGTGTTTGTTAGTGTAGTTGGCTACATGTATAAAGAAGTGAGTTAATCACTGGGATCTTGTGCATTTGATTTGAATGGTATGCCTACTACAGCACATTTGAATGTATTATTGTTGGGATCATACAATATGTAGTTGGGCATGGACTAGTTGTATCTTCATAGAACCAAAGTGGATTTTTATGACAAGGCCATTGAGTGCTTGGATGACAATGGGGAACCAAGAGTCGTATAGGGTAAAAAGAAATCCACATTGGTTAGGATGGTGATAGCTATGCAAGGAAAGAATATCCACAGGAAAGGGTACAAGCTATTCATAGTGCACATTTCTAGTGATAAGGGTAAGGAATTTGAGGATAGAGATGTGTTGAGAAGGTACCCAGGTTTATCGCAGTTCAAGGATGTAGTTCCTGAGGGCATTAGAAATTTTCCACCTAAGAGGGAGGTAGACATTTCTATTAAGTTTGTGCTAAGGGTAGCTCCAGCACCAAAAACACCTTGCAAGATGAGCACACCTGAGTTGGTTGAGTTGAAGCCACATTTGAAGGAAATGTTGGACAAGGGATACATTAGGCCAAGTGTATCACCATGGGGAACATTAGTATTGTTTGTGAAGAATAAAGATGGCAGTCTTACATTATGCATTGAATACATGCAATTGAACAAAGTGGTCATCAAGAATAGGTAACCATTGTCTAGAATTGATGACTTGGTTAATCATCTTGAGGGAGCCACAATGTTCTCTAAGATCAAATTGAGGCCAGGATACCATGAGGTATGCATCAAAGAGGAAGACATTTACAAGACAAATTTTTGGACAAGGTATGGACATTATGAGTTCGTTGTAGTTCCATTTGGCTTAACTAATGCTCTAGCTACATTTATGTGCTTGATGAATAGTGTGTTGCATCTGTATTTGGATAAGTTTGTTATTGCAAAGGAAAGGTAAGAATTTTGAATGGGCAGAGGAGTGTAAGGCCATTTTTTAGCATCTCAAGTAGTTGTTGACACGTGCAACAATGTTAATGCTTGCAGATCCATACAAAGAATTTATAGTATGCATAGATGCTCGCAAGAAATGACTTGGTGGACTCCTTATACATGATGGATAGGTGGTATGCTATGAGTCACAGAAACTGAATGAGCACGAGCATAACTACCACACACATGATCTTGAGTTGGGAGCAATTATACATGCATTGAATATGTGCATAAACTATCTTTTGGGTAGGAGTTTCACATTGATGAGTGATCATAGTGGTTTGTGATATCTATTTGAGCAACTGAATCTAAATGGTAAGTAGCCTTAGTGGTTGGCTACGATAAA
The DNA here is from genome assembly GCA_000404065.3 of Pinus taeda. Lineage (NCBI taxonomy): Eukaryota > Viridiplantae > Streptophyta > Pinopsida > Pinales > Pinaceae > Pinus > Pinus taeda. Next base: position 6,716 of record APFE031738373.1, on the reverse strand, counting down.
TGAGTTCGATTTTGAGATTATATATATCAAAGGTAAAGAGAACAAGGTGGAATACACTCTTAGCAGGCAGATACAGGTAAATCACTTACCATCTATGAGTTCCTATGGGATAGATCTACAGGATAGGATCTTGTAGGCAAGTTAGCAACACGACTAATATATGGATATTATGCATAGGTTACAAAAGGATACGGGTATAGGTACAGGTGATAATACAGGTATAGGTATAGGTGAAAATACAGGTATAGGTCATAGTATAGGTACATGTATAGGTGTAGGTGCACAAGATATGGATTATTGCCTTACAACAGATGGATTGGTCACGTTATGAGATATGATATATGTGCCAGATAACAATGAGCTCAAGAAGGTAATCTTGAGAAAGTTTCATGTGAAAGCTTATTCAGGTCACCCAGGTTATGAGAAGACACTCACTGCAGTGAAGAGATTTTACTATTGGCTGAACTTGAAGAGGATGTAGTAGAGTCTGTGGCTAGATGTTTTGATTGTCAATGAGTGAAACAAGAGTGTAAACATCAAGGTGGATTGCTATAATTAATTGTGATTCCAAAGTGGAAATGGGAAGTCATTTCTGTGGACTTCATCACAGGATTTCTGAAGACAGTAAATTAAGATGATTCCATCATGGCTATTGTGAATAGGTTGACAAAGGTTGCACATTTCATTCCGGTGGAGTCTACATTCTCAACTAGTGATGTTCCATAGGAGTTCATCAGAGATGTGGTTAGATTGCATGGTGTTCCAAAGAATATTGTGTCAGATAGTGATGCAAAGTTCACCTTCAAGTTTTGGAAGAATTTATTTGTGGTTTGGGTACGAAGTTGGCCTTCAGTACAACTTATCATCCATAAATAGATAGAGAGGGCCAACAGGATATTGGAGGACGTGTTGACGGTGTATGTGATGTATCAATAGCTAAAGTGGGAAAGGTATCTTCCACTAGTAGATTTCGCATACAACAATGGGTATCATGAATCTCAGAGGATGACTCTATCTGAGGCATTGTATAGGTGGAGTTGCAATACTCCTATCTATTTGATTGATCCAGTTAATAGGGTACTTTTTGGACCAGATTTGTTGGCAGACTTGGAATAATAAATGAAGGTAATCAAGAAAAATCTAAAGGCACCACATAATAGGTAGAAGAGCAATGTAGATCAGAACAGTTTGTTCAAGGAGTTCTAGGTTGGAGAACAAGTGTACTTGCTTATCAAATTGAAGAAGAGCTCCTTATATATTGGATCATGTGGCAAGGTGGCATCATGGTTTTGTGGACCCTTTAGTATTATTGAGAGGATTGGACTAGTATCCTATCAACTCGCACTACCTCTGAAAATGAAATTCCATGAAGTTTTCCAATTGTCATTGCTTAAGAAGTATGTTAAATACATTGATCATGTGATTGACTGGCCTGTATTGTAAGTGGAACCAGATGGAGAATTTCAGCTGAAGGCTCCTTGTGTATTGCAGAAAAAAGTGCTCATGCTCCGAAACCAAGCAATCGAGCAAAGTTAAAGTGAAATGGAAGCATTTTGGGCTTGATGAAGCTACATATGAGATGTCGAATCAGATGCGGGCTATGTATCATTCCTAGTTTCTCGGTTGAGGCTAAGTAGTTTTGGCTTCGTGTTTTGGTATGATATTTTGGTATATGCTTTGGTTTATGTTTTGGTGATGACAGTTTATGCACATATGTATATGGATGTAAATACCACCATTAGCTATGTTATAAAGCTCTAATAAGTGGTATGGGTGTCATTTCATCACAATGTTATGCTTGTTATGCTTGTTCCACCACTAAAAAGGATGATCGAGCCTCTTCTGCAACTATGAGGAGACACATCATCATTAGGGAGGCTTTTCACCAACAAAAATAGCTTGGAAATTAGAAGAGGAGTTTGTAAACACACAACAAAAGCAACAATCAAGGTATCATCAAGAATGAAGACATGCATAGGCAATAAGTCAAAGAGTCAACTCCCTTGATCACAATGATATGTGGTCCAACTCCATCATGCAAATCTCTACAACAATTCAATGCACATGTAGGCTCATGTATCGAAACCCTACCGTCCTCCCTATGCATAAAACTACTAAAACATGTTTTGAGCAAGGAAATGTGTTTTAATAGGCTAGAGGTGGCTAGTGAACTTGGCCACCATTGATGAGTAAAATTAAGTGTGAGTCAAGTCACCCATGCAATGTGGAAATGTTAACTCAAAATGAAGTGGTGTCCTTGAAGAGTAGGGTGATAATCACAAGGAGAGAGAAACAATTAGATTTAGTAGGGACAACGATCCAAAAGAGGAAACCTGTGTTAATTCCAAGCCATTAAAGCACTACAATATTTTAACCAAAAGAGGATATTATGTACTGGATCAAATTAATTTTCACCATCACGCATTCAAAAAATAGGTAGAGGAATGATGAGCTAGTGCAAAAAACAACATAGGGTTCCCTCGAGTAGCTTCAAACCATGTCTACAAGTTCTATAGAGTAAATCTATAGGCATACATGAAATTGCTACAATAGGGTCAAGAGGAGCTATAGGAGGAGTTGGGAGGAGAAAAAGGAGTCACAGTGCCTTGATATTGTCTCAAAACCTTCATGCACACCCATAATTGCTTTGACAAGAAGCAAGTGACACCCTCCTTTTTCTCTACACCCAATTGCAAGAGAAGTCAGCTTGAAATTAAGAGCATATAATAGTCAATTGACCAGTAGGATGTATTTTTGAAGTTTTTTATGCTTAAGAGAAGAGAAAATAATTTGGATGATATCAATTCAAGCACCCTTCTCCCTCACTACTACCAAGCACTTTACCATTGTTTCATCACTGAGACTATTTGAGTTCTTTTTGAATTCCACACCTACATAACATCAAGCAGTAGTAGAGAAGAGATGGGGGGAGGATTAAACAGAGGGGAACCCTTTAACACCAAGAGAATTTACCAACACCCTAATGTAGTTGAGATCTTCGAAAGATACTAGTGGTTGGGTTTCTTTGAGTTGTTGAAGGGGTATGATGATGATATTTCCCTTGATTTTTCCATGGCATTACTCAAGAGGAAGACAATTCTACAAATGTTATCATAGGTTTGGCCATCTCTCTCAATCATGAAACCATAAGAAGAGTGACCACCTTGCCTCTAAGAATTAGGTGGAGAAAAGAAGAGAAACAAATAAGTGTCATAGCTAGGGGAAACTTATTCATTTCAAAAGAGAAGCCTATAGAAGACAAGAAAGGAGTGAGAAGAGAAACTACACCTTATCCTTGGGATGAGGTGGCTTACCATATCCTTAAATATATATCTTATGAATGGAAATTAATCATAGTTTATGCCTGTCACTTGAGGTTGCTCCAGGAGCTGAGATTTAAGGCAGAATTACCTCTCTCTCAAAGACTTAGTGTTCCCCACTTCCTCCTACAGTAAATTAGGGAGATGAGTTAGAAGGTGAGGGAAGGGAAATGCCATCATTTAGCTCGCCATGGGCTCATCAAGTTAATAGTGGTGGATTCTCTAAACCACTTGAGGATCCATTTCATATGGAACAAATTTGTGGACATGGATAGGTAGAATTTCATAGAAACATAATCCCTCACATTGACAGAGACTTTAGCTTCTTGTATTGGAGGAAGAGGAGGAAAAACATAGCAAGAAGAAGGATCAAAGGTAGAGGAGGAAGAGGAAGCAAGAAAAGAAGAGGAAGAAACAAAAACTGAGGAAAATGACATTGCAGAGAAAGAGGAAGGAGAAGCAGAGATGAAAGGAGAAGAGGGGGAGAAGAAAGGAGAAGAAAGTGTAAGCTCTAAGGATACTTCTCCACCCCAAGGAGAACAAGATACTAAACAATAATTAGTTTCAACATTAGCTACATTGGTCACTCTTTTCAAGCACAAGACGAAGCAATCATGACCAAGTCAAATTTATTTTAGAACCAGGAAGAGCACTAGAATTGGATAAGGAAACCACAAACTCCTACAATGGTTCCTATAATAATTGATGAGTCACCAAGAAGAAAGGAAGAAATAGGACCTAGCAAAGAAAATATTGAGGAAGTCACTCCTGATAAAACAAAAACCAAGTCAATTATAACACTTGTGAGTAGGCCTACCACTAGGTCAGTCACCTTCAAGCAACCAAGGACACATTCTACCTTTAAGAAAGAAGAAAAAGAGAAGTAATAGGAGGATTAGGATTATCTACAAGTGTGACAATTTTTGCTACAGGAGAGATAGGGTTTTCTACAAGAGAGGCAAAGTCTGCTACAGGTAGAACATGGGGAAGTTATAGGAGCACAAGAGAGAGTTACAAAAGGAAGCCACCACCTCAAATATAGTTGGAGAGAACCTAAAAGAGCTCCAACAACCTAGCCCACAACCTAGCTTAGGGTCCTACTACAAATTTATTGAAGGAAGAAGGATTATCCCTGAAAAAATGCAATCCCACTCTTTTATGAGCTGGATATAGAGAGAAGCAGAACCCACAAGTGGATACAAATTGTTTAATCTAAGAATTTGGAGCATGTAGGCATCATGGAAGATAAGTCCATAGAAATGGGAAACAAGTTAAGTGATTTAAGAATGAGTTAATCCATCATGAAGGAGTAACTATAAGAAGAAAAGAGAAGGTTGAGAGAGAGGCTATAGGAGAAAGAAACATAAGTTTCGACAATGTAATTACTCTCTATGGAAGCACTGCAATGCAGGAAACCATCAAAGTCTTATTCTCTCTTTATCAAATAAAAGTGGTTGTAGTCCCAAATCAAAACTCTAGCACAATATGAATCTCTGCCTTTTCAGGACTATAGGAAGTTTATTGAGTTTTTCAACCAAACTATCATGGAAGACAGGGAAAATTTGGCTGAATTTTGTATGCACAAATTCACTTTGACAAATCTGAAGTTTTGGGATCCAAATTCAAGGGGATATGTAGCTAATGGATTTAGCTTCCTCGATGACTCATGAGGAGGTGAAAAAGGTAATGGAAAAGGAGGAGAAGGAACCATTGCATATCAAAGCAGAGCTAGTGATCCATAAGGTTTTCATTAGCAATCATAGCCTCATATCCAATAATGTTTCTTTAGCACCCAAATACATTGCTACCTGAGAGCAAGTGATTCTACACTTCGAAGACAAATTTAGAATATTGGGAACCTAAAGTATGTAAGCTTACTAGAGGAGATGGCATGCCTTACCCCATAGCCTATAGAACATAGAATATCACTCTCCTGAAAAGTTAAGGAATGCCTTGGAGATAACACAATTATACAAGAGGATAACACAGAGGATGAAAATTAGGTGGCTAGGAGAAGGAGTCAAAAAATATAAAGACAAATGCAGGTGTTTACCTAGAAGATGGTACACGGTCTAAGGATTCTTAGGATGTCAAGGAGGCCACCAAGGCAATGAAAGAGCTTCACATGGATGATTGAGTTTCTCATAGCATGAGTAACACCTTCAATAGGGGGTGATAATGAGTCCCATCAATATGTATGTTTTGAATATCATTATGCCATCCTTCAACCTTAAAACTATCTTTCTCTCACATTAATTTACATTTGTTTCATATATGCTTATTAAGAGGAGAAAAATGTGTGTTTCATTGTATGTGGCCTAATGTGATTTAATTGCAAGAAAAAAGAAGCATTTTTAAGCTATTTCTATCTAGGGTCTTGATGCAGGAAACTAGGAGAGAATCTAGGGGGTTTTCCCACCTCTTTAACTCCCTAATATCAACTTGGGATCACAATATCCTCTCTCAGCAGTTTGAATTATTTGGTAGCAAAGTGACTCCTAGTCCAAGTGAAGCTCAAGTGGTACAAGATCCACCATTTTTGAGATCAAATAGGGAACCACTCCTACTTTCAAGGGAGATGCTTTAGCTTCCCTTTTGTATAAATAAACAAGAATAAAAGATGATTACTATTCAAAGTTTTTGTTTAGCTATGTGTAGCTATTGAGATTAAATATTGACATTGTTACTTTTAACGTTTATGTGACATAATAGATTTTCACTTTTTGATAATGAAAATTTGGATTTTAAGTTACATATGAGTTACTTTCAGAGGGTAGAGATCCTTGGGTTTTAGCCCAACCTAGAGGATTTGGTCCCTCTTTCCATACGTATGTTTCTTCTTGATTCCAAGTAGTTCATAGTTTCTTTCATTTTAGTAGAGAGTAATCTATCAAAACTTGTCGTTGTATCCTCTACATCACCTCTCCTATGGGAGAGTGAGTGGAGGGATTCACAATCACAATCCAAAAATATTGAGTTTATAACTTCTTGGAAGTAAATTAGGTTTATTTGTTTTGTTTTACATTTGATTTCTACATGGTATATTATTTCCACATAGCATATATATAGAAGCCATTATACATACATTTCAATATGCATAGAACATACAAATATATATAAATGTGAACATGCATATACCACATAGATATAAATATATGTGCATTGATACCATGAAAATTGTGGATGTGGACCCATCTATATATGTTCCCATGCTCTATGTTGAAGTAACTTACAGTGTCAATCATGGTATGTGTTATGAAACCAGCTCAAGAAAAGATAGAAAAGATAGATCAACGACTTACAATTCAGCCTCTTCGAGGGGGCAACCTCCTTTACATTACATAAATGAACAATTCTTGGATGATACAAATGAAAAGACCTCCTTTCTATATATAG
>APFE031738370.1:0-15048 GCA_000404065.3 Pinus taeda | reverse complement strand
GTCATGGTTTTTTAATTTTATGGTTGAAAAAAATTCCAATTTCTTTTGTATCTAGCATGTTATGGTTGAAAACATGTTGAATTTATACTTAGGAAAGAAAAATGTTATTCTACCAAAAACATTAATGTGGTTTTTTTCCTCATAAACAACTTTTTTTGGCACATAAAAATTCGGTTTTACTAGCATTTTTTAAAAATGTTGAAAATTGACCTTAAAAAGAATTCATCGTTCCAGTATCACCACTTTTTTGTTTTCAAGGTGTTTTTTGCACGAAAATTTCGTTCTCACTGCCATTTTTAAAACATGTTCAAAATTGACCCTAAAAAAAAACCATTGTTCTAGTATACACACTTTTCGTTTTTAGCATTGTTTTTGATGTTTTTTCGGGGTTTTTTTGCTAGAGTTCCCGTTTTGAGTTTATAGTTCTCATTTCAAAGTTTACATTGTTGGTACCACTTTCTAGCCCTGCCGATCCATCTTTCATCCATTTTCAAACGCAGATTAGTAGACCTCTTAACTCATAAACAAATACATTTTTCTCATTACAACTTCTCATCAAATCCACCATACAAACATCTACAACAATCTTTGATTACTGATAAAACCACCATCATCTTCAACAATTTGTCATTACTGAAAAAATCACCAAGCTCTATACACCAATAACAACTTATGAAACATCTTTCAGATACCAAGATTGGTCTCTATTTCACCCTTGATGCATACCACCATTATGCGTCATGCTGCACCAACAACTCTTACCCACACACTCACTCATTCACTACACAATTCTGCTTCTCAAATTATGCTTTAAATTCTTGACTGATATTTTTTGGATTGATCTTTAGGGCTTGTTTTCTGATTTGCTGCAAGGATTTATTTATTTTTGCCTTTGTCTAATTCAATTTAGTCTTTTAATTATGCTCTTAACTTCTCAATATCTGATATGCAGTTTTGGGCTCAATTTCTGAGTTAAACTGCTAATTTTAGCAATTCTAGATTTGTTCCAAGATTTAACTGAGACTTTCTAATTTTGGAGAATCTCTAGTTTTATCCAAACTACTTAGTTTGCTTCTTAACTGTTTGTTCTTCTATCCATACATTTAACACTTTGCTCTGCTGTTATGTTTCGCTTAACTTCCAACTTTATTGCCAACTCTTCCATGCACTTTAGTGCTCTGTTGTGTTTGGTTCTAACTGAATGTGCAATTTAACTATCACTTTACTGCTAGCCCAATGTGGTGCCAACACTCGCTACCAACTCATTCATTCATGCACAAGCTACACTGCTGTCAAAATAGACCCTCGACCCTTTTATTTCACAAAAGATATTAATGCTACCTATTTTTCCTTTAATCCCCTTTATTTTGGCACCTTTTATGCTTTATGCCATGGAACCGGGTCTCCATGACCACTGGCTCAAGGCTACAGGTGCTTAGCTTGTTTAAGCCCTTCGTGGGCCAAACTTATTTTTTAACAGCTCTACGCCGTTGGTCTTGTTTCTCTCCAAAATGACCAAAGGCTGGTGCTAAGGATGGAGCTCCCAAGCCTGGTGCTTTTTATTTATGCCTCATATTATTTCACGATGTCCCTTGTCAATTTCTATGTGAAGTGACCAAAGGTCAGGGCTTAGCCTATAGCCCTTTTATCCCAATGGATTGAGTTTGCGGCTCTATATAAACAACTGGGGTCACACTGCTAGGGTAACTTGTCCCATGGGGACCACCTGCCTGCTATGTGAGTGGTTCTGCTATCCTCCATGTCCGGACGCCCGCTTCCCAACAATTTTTCTTGCGCACCACTAACAAATTGTCGGGCTCTTCCTTATGGGATGAGGTGTCTCGTAGGGTCAATCGTTGGAACCAAGATCCAATGAAAAAGATATTTGAGTTGAGTCAAGTCCTCATCATCTTGACACCTAGTCATCCTGCTAATTCTCTATTGTGCAGTGTCAGAACCTTATGAACTCCTGCTAGTGGGATGATGTCATGTTGATGTCACACCTACCATGTGTCTACCAATGATTGGTGATACATGTCACCCAAAATGGTCCTTTTGGGTTGCCAAAAATGCCAAAAATTACTGCCACGTGTTCACTACCTATTGGACCACATCCTGTTGACGTCATCATCCATGTCGTCTCCAAGAATAATAAGATACTACCACCTGTCTTTCTAGATGAGAGAAAAAGGGTCCCCAAGACCTTTTTTTTGCCAATTTCCTTTGTTAATTAAAAATCCTACCGGGTTTGACACCACTTCACTCACGGTTTTAGGACGAGTGATCTCGGGGTGCTTCTCCACCATTGATCTAGGCGATTGATGGTATGGGAAACCAACTCCCATGGATTACAAGACTTCAATCTCAAGTGTTGTCGGAATGCTACCACATGGCCTGGCGCTTACCTCTAGGTGCTTGGCCATTATATTCTTCTACCTAGTCGACTCTCTGTTATGTGCCGCTTTTTAATTCCTCTGGGCTAGCCCTTAGTGAGATGAATTGTCAAAATGGGGACCTCTGCATGCTTCCCATTGGATGACGTTCTATTGTAGTGTACTAACACCTAATGCCCAACGCGTTCGCTATATGAACACCAAACAAGCTTTGGGCTCATATCATTGGGCTTTCGTCACTGGGCCAAGCTGTAGTGTGGGCTCCACCTGTGGCCAATGGAAATGTTTCCACCTGCTGCACTATCAAGAACATCTGCACAATCCTCTATTTTTCCACTCTATTGACTTTTTTGTTGGGTTTGGTTACTTTTGCAAACTTGGCTACATGCCAAAGGCTCACTTAAACTCCTTCTAACTCTATTATTTTGACTTGGGGGTCCCCAAATTTGACTAGCTCTAACTTTCGATCCAGGAGGCCATTTTCAGACTTCCACATACTATTGGAAGTCTCTTTTAGATATATTCTCATATGAGTGGGTTTCACCTGCATCTAAGATGAAGAGCTAGCTCCAAAGTCTCTGCACCATTCTCATCCATGATGATATTCTTATGATTGATCCTTTTCCATGCTTTAACTTTACCATATTTTCCATTGCCATTTCCTTTGCCTTTGTAATTGCCATGCTTGACTTTGCCAACAGTCTTTGCCATGTCTTTTGAATTTTCCAATAATGTTTTCCTATTCCATCAATGAAAACATATTTACCAATGTAGTTAGTTTTCCATTTCCTTTACCATCAATGACAACACATTTCCAACATCTACATGGCAACTGGATGATGTCACAGGGCATATTCTTTGAGAGGCGATATCTCTTGATGCAGAGGTCAGATTGAAGTAAATTAGTATATCATCGGATTAATCTCGATAAGGCAAACTCAAAGGTGACATCCATATATGAGTTTAGTGGAGTTGAAAAATATTTTTTTTATACTCCATTGTCATAGTGGTACCTTTAAGATTGGTTATGCATAGTGACCACCTCTTACTTTGGGTATTGGGAAAGGGGTGTTGTTACAAAAGAGATGTTTAATCACATTAATCTAGAAGTTGCAAAGTTAAATTTGGCATGGGAGGTCGAATTTCATATTTCCAATATATTTATGAAGGTTAATGAACCCAATGGTTAGATCATATTTAATCTTGAGATCATGAATCTTGATTTATCCTAGATTTGGAAAAAAATCTAAGTTAAACTGAGTTTGCGAAAGAAGAAATTTTAAATTCGAAAAAAAATATAGTGAAATGATAGAAACTCAATTTGTTGAAGCAGAAATTTTAAATTCACTAAAAAATTGGTGAAGTAAGAAAAAATAAGTCCATCGAAGAAAAAAATATATTCTAAAACGACTTCTTCGTGTACTTACAATGTCATCAATGTTGTCGCAAGAGGGGCGGATCATCAGATGCAATAAGAAAGAAATGTTAAATTCATATTTTTTTATTATTATTATTACAAGCATTTCATTAATAAAAAGAGAATTAAAATGTTATTTACCTACTTCAGTAGTGGGGGAAACCAAAGTATTTTTGGATGTGGCCATATGTTTCTCTTCTTGTGTAGCCTCATCTTGTACATGCTATGAAGTTGAAACAAAAAAGTCATAATTAATACACCATTTGAAATTAAATATTTTTAATTGTAATACATACTAATTTTTCATAGCACATGAAATACATCCATTACAAAGCTGAAAAACACCTTAATTGGGTGCCACTTCATTGACACTAATATGTGTCTCTTCATTTCTTAAAACAACAAACACATTACTTTATGCCCCAAAATAATAATCAATAGATTGTACAAGTAATAAATTATAATTATTCTTCATTGATTTTATTTACTAGTGTGTCAACAGGAGTGTCGAGAGATTATGCTTTCCCCAAGCTTCTTCTGCATTCAACCACAACTTGATAGCCATGCTTGTAAGCAAGCTCAAGGTATTCCTTGGTTGGAGATTCATTAAACTCCAACCCCTGCAATTTTGCATAAAAACATGAATTTTGGTTCTTTTGTGCAATCAAATTAAAATTGTTAACAAGTTATTGTTTGGATGCAATTAATTTTTTAATACTTACAATTTGTGTGGCCAGTTTGGTGTAATCACCCGGGCCAAGTTTGCGTTGCCCATGCTTTATGATTTTGGATTTTTTGGCTTTGAATGTATCTAGGAGTCTATATTGAAAAGATTGAAGTATGTAATTAGATGTTGCAATGATGATAAAACATTATAATTCCATTATTAGAAGTGTCACATACCTTCCTGAGCCAGGTGGTGGCTTTCCTTTTTTTTTGTCTCACTTCTACTTTGCATCATACACAAGGGCCTTCCACTCCCTCTATGGAATCATTGGAGGGCGCTCATACTTAGGGTTATTTTCAATATGAACCCTATATTGGTCCCATAGATATTTTAAATATTTTCTTTCTTTTGAGGTGGCTTCAGATTTGCTGAGGGAACCGTCGCCGAACAAACCAACCAACTCGCTAATGACCTCATCTTTTAAATTGAAACTTTGGGAATTACACCCTAAGAATATGGTGGGCCGAAAGATATCCAGAGTCAGGTCATTAAAGTGTTTGTAAAATGTATCATTTCCTACAATACAATATTATCATTAGTTTAAAATAATTGCACATTATACGCAAATTTTAATTATATTTTTCACAGTAATTAAAATATTTCTTAAATAATTGGAACATTTTCTATTTTCACAGGTATGTGCTCATATTCTACCAATAAAGTAACCAATAATGATCCTTTGCTAGTGACATGTTTAGATCTAGGAAATCATGCTTCAAAATGTGCAATGTCATTGTCAACATTTTGTGCAAATTCTGGCCCATGCTACTTAGGGTCTGTAGTACTAACAACAACCCTGGGGGTTGTACTAGTTTCAGTGACTGGTGTGTCACTCATCGGTGGAGATTGAAAATGGGTACCATTATGATGCCGCATCAGTGTAGGAACGCTGCTGGTACCAACACTAACCTTTGTAGGGTGCATACATTGAGGATCATACTCATCCAAAATCTCATGTAAAAAATAAAAAGGCTTTTATAAAGGACTTGTAAGAGTATACAAATTAAAATCCAAAATAAATAAAGGGGATAATTACAAATCTTCATACTTACACCATAGTGACGAATCTTTTGCATCAATGCTTTAATTCTTTCCTTTGTCGATTGTGTCTTCGATCAAATATCAACCAAATAAGTGAGTTGGTTTTATGATCTTCTTAGAAGCTTCTTTATTATTTGCACTAGGTCTTTGGAGGAATAGATTTCACCATCCATAATTTCTTCCTCAAGATGATCGGTGGACTGCTCTACTGCTGGTCCCTTCCTCTTGTCACCCTCGGACAATGATGTTTCCAACAACACAATGTCATATTACTGTTCAAATTTTTTTACTTATATGAATACATTATGACAAGTTCATAAGCATATTTTTTTATATGAATGAATTATAGCAAGTTACAAATACAATTAGGGACATAATAATGAGGACATGTTGGGCACCTATAAACATAAAATATAATAATCATTAATGAAATTTTAATTACCACCCTCATAATAACAATGTATGTATCTATTTGATTCAAGTTGTAATTGATTAGTAACTCTTCTCTTGTAGCTGTTGATTTTATTTTGCATATGAATAGACTGTTTCCTTCACATCCCTCAAATATGCAATTAAGTTTCTTATTTGTTGTCCCGATTTGTGTACTGTTTATAAACCCTGTAATATTCCTTGATGATTTTGGCCTTACATCAATATATATAGACACCCCTTTATTTTTATCGTTGTCTCTTAGCTATATATAATTTGCAACCAATTTGTATCTCTGCATACCTCGCATATACCAAACCAACTGAATCCAATCTCTGTAATTGTAACAGGGTTCGACATACTCCATCAATTCAATTAATCCACTATAACAAACATTTATGCTGTCAATGGAAAATAGCCCCAAAGCATGTAGCGATGATGGATCAATGTGGTATATCCTCACGTTGAGACAAAAATCATTGTTTACTTGAGGAAGGTCATTGGATACCCCTAGTTTCACTAGATGTTTGTACCTCAAGGGAATCTTGATGTCGTCTATGATCTTAGAATCATAAGAACATGAACCCCCTTTAGCAAGAAAAAATCCCACATGTCTATGGAATTTTATTATGGTATTCTCACCTCTAGTTGATGATCTTTGTCTATTAGGCATACTAGATATTTGAATTTCCTCCACTCTACCTGAACTTCCCTCACTCGTTAAAGATAGATCTGACATGTAATTGTTTGGTTGTACCTACATTCCATCGAATGAGAGAAGCAGTGATCAGATTGATGGCTTGTAACATGCCAACGTGAACACATGATCCCCCCTTTTTAACAAGATTTCAATACTCAATATTTCATTGCCTAAGGATTTAGTGTACACTGTGTGAAATTGCAATTGTTTGTCTTCGGAAAATGAGAATGTGAGTCTTAGGAATCCAAATGCCTATCACGTAGAAAAAATTAGATGTAAAATAAGGTAATATTTGGAGCTATTAATTGGTTATGAAATGAAAAATTTGGTGACTAAAGATATCTGAATACAATTGATACGAAGAGTTTAATAATTGAATAAAAATAAAGTAATCCTTAAAAATAATAAATGGTTATGGAAATGGGATTTTTCTATAGAAAGAGTTAGGCATAGTTGATCCTATGGTTAGGTGGAAAAGAAATCATCCTTCTTCAGTTGCAAGTACAATATTTCTATACAAGTCTCTCTATCTATTTTAAATGATGATAGAAAACTCTGTATTTGAGATTTGTATATTCCTATATGGGAGGATAAATACCCCTCCCTTGATGCCTTTTTAGGATAGAAAGACTTCCTGTGATTCTATAGATGTTTTAGCTAATTCATCAATGGAATTATTTTTTCAATAACGATGCTTGAAAGTGGATTTGGAGAAAGATTCCTTGGGCTACTATACTACATGGATAGGATGCTTCCCAAGAAGAAAATATGGTTTCTAAATCCCTCATTTAATGCACATGAACATGACCATTATAGAATTTGGAGGTTGGTTCCGTGTTCCTCACATTGGTGGTTATCCCTTGATTATATCAAGTGTGACCTGTGTCAAGGTTATCTTTATCTTAGTATGATATTGAGTGGGAATACTTAGAGTGATGAAAGTGTTCCCATATCTGGACCATACTTACCACTTTCTTCTCATTATAAAGTTCCTCACATCCCAAGCTTCGGGACTGGTGTCACCATGTATTATTTAGCCATTGAAATATTTATTGACCCTTGAGTAATTTGAGCAAGGAGCCCTTGAAGAGGTTGATGTAAGAAAGAAAGAAATGTCAAAATAAAATCATCAAAAGGAAAAAGAGGTCTAGGATAACATGTATATGAAGCCTCATATCTTAGCATAGAGGTCTCATTTTTCCCAATAAAACTAGCCCTAAATTCGACCTTCCCTATCAGATAATTTCCCTTGCAAAGGGTTGAGATTTATTGGCTAGTTTGAGAGATTTGGCTAGCCCTAGGTCTGAAACACTAGTTTCAACCCTAGGTCTTTTAGCAAGTATATTTCCTTTTAGGGTTTGAAGAGAGTGATTCGAGTAGGGTTCTTTGTGAGTTCATCAAAGAATCATCATTCATCACTTACCTTCATCCTCTTTGACTTAGCAGTCCCCCTTGCATTGGGATTGGCTTAAGTCAATTTCCATAGCCTCCTTCCTTAGGGATCATTAGGTATTTATAAATAATCCTCAATTTTCTTGACCTCAAGGACTTGTTTCTCAGACTCAAGTTTACACTCATCTTCTACAACTACTTACATGACTACTCAAAGGTTGTATAAATGCATCAAACCTAGGAGATGATCCCATAAAGAAGCAACAAGTAGTGACTGTAAGTGAATATGTGAGAAGTGAGCATGGTTAAGAGGGATCAACGTTGTTGCACTTAGAGACATTTTCTCTATGAAAAGGGTGTCTTTGCTATGGTTTTCTAGCTTCCTACACATTCAACAACATTCTCATTCCATATTAGAACCTTTCTTTGGACAACCTCACTATAAATTTCTTGACACTGGTTACGTGTTTTTATATTGTTATTGATTGGTTCCTCTGAGAAGACAAGGTTCTTTGGAAATGTAAATGAAACCAATCTCAACATATCCCTATGCACACAAACTTGTTCAAATAGAAATGAAATCAAACCATAACCTTGTTTTCTCATAAAGTAAGAAAAATTAGAGTGTATTGTGGGTTCCACTGGTGGAAAGTGCAATAACCTAACTATGCAAGGAGGAAAAAATCCGCCAAGAAAAGCAAATGCAAACTATCACTCATATGCATTCAAAGTGTTCCTACATTGTACATGTCAACATAGATCACTATGGACTGGTATAACTCACTGTGCATTGTATATGTAAATAAATGTGCATTCAATAAACCACTATGCAATGCACTTTGTATGCAATGAATTACTGAGTATTAATGTGTTTCACCATGTGCGTAATAATTTACTATGTGCTGATGTCTTTATGCAAATATTTCTCGTGTATTAATGTGGTCTAGTTGTTCATGCAATAAACCACTCTATAAAGTTTATTTTATTTGAAAGGATGTATTGTAATGGAATAATGCTTCAAATGTTCAAGTACTCGACACTTCAACAACTTATTAAAGAATTCCAATTCACCCTTAAACCCTATATCTTATACAATGATTCAGAGTTCCATGCAACAATCAAATTTACTAGTAAATAAAAGTTCAACCATTCAAAGTTAAGGTTGAAGCACACTCTCACGAATAAGAGTAATACATAGGTATGTAATTATGGAGTAATGTGTGCTAATGACTAATGCAAAAAATAATTTAATTTGTGACCTCCAATATGCTGCCAATAAATTATGCAAGTGCTCTATGAAAATTCTCATAAAGGACAATATTGAATCTTGAACAAAGGAAGATATTTAACATATAACATGAAGGGAGAGGATGGGAAAAGTGCGCTGTTCCATCTACAATGAGCCTTTTGTCGGTTCTACAACACCCTCCGAAATTTTGGCCTGCACCAAATTTCAGAGCTTTCCTTTGTCTTGTATATTGTTGTCGCAAACACTGAAATCCATTGTATGTGTTTTCTTTAAGTGTTTTGGTCCCTTTTGCAAGAAAGGAAAAATGTCATCTTTTCGCATGTTAAGTGCCTCAAAATGTATATTAGCTTGTTTTGGTGGTTTCAATGGGTTATCTTTGTGTAAATGATTTGATCTTACCATGTAAACATCCATCACACTCATTTCCAAAGTCATAAGCACTGTCACACAAGTGTCGTCACAGTCGTCATAAAGTGTAGCTTTAGCGTCGCACTTGTCGTGAGTCGTCGCAAAGTTGTTGTAGTGAGGGAAGTATGTTGTTCATGTGTCTTGGGTGATTGTGTTTTTGTGTAGTCAAGTGTTCTAAGTGTGTGATCACATTCAAGTCTTATCATTTTTCACATAAGCTTCATCGATCCTACACTTAATTCAAATTCTGAAAGTTCTCTGACCAAGCAACTTAGCCTCATTCGAACCTCCTAATCTACACATTTCACAGTCCCAACCATTTAGCTACAACCCTGCCTCTTGACACTGCAAAAAGCACAGTTCCTGCCTCCCAGGACGGTGCACTGCATAGTTTCAGTGCTCAAGCCTAGACCTTGGCCTCCAAAAATACTCAATTCAGCCCTCCATCCTGGCCTCAACTGTGCATTACACAATATCCTACCTCAAGCCCAGTACTTGAGCTCCTGAGTTGCTCAATTGCGCATTCACCAAACATCCTCTCCCTTCTTGGACTGCACAGTAGGTTGAATTAGTGCTCAACCCCTCAGCCTGGCTCACTGAGCTCCCAAACTATGCAATTTTCTTCCTCAGTCCAGCCTGCACTGTGCATTGTGCAATATCAAGGTTCAAGATTCACCCCTGACTTCCTGAGATGCACAATTTCACAACCATTGAGCATCTCCCTCAGCTTGCCACCTAGTTCTGGCTTAGTCAGTGGATTAACATGTAACATATTAGACTAGGGGTTTATCAGACTGATGTCATCTTGTCATGAGTGAATTGAAGATTCAGGTATTGTATCATACCATGATAAGAAGATGAATAATGTGATGGAGAAGGGAAACATGCTGGAAGACATATTTGTAGCTTATTATGGAAGCTGATCAATCAAGAGAAAGAAAAAGGACACCAGTTTGTGACGCAACTCGAGACCTGATATCAGTGAAGACTCCTTACCTCTAAGCCATATGGAGGTGAATAGAAGAACATTCCAAATAAGACACATAGCGAGGAGCAACAAGAATGACTTGAAATTTCCATGTCATCAATAATTTCATGCTAGCGGTGTCATGTCATGAGTTGTCATATGCCACATCATACATGTGGATTATGTAATTTATTATTTGAAAATGTATTGTAAAGTAGAAACCCAAAGGACATGTATAGAATATGAAGAGTCATGTAAATTTGAAGAGTCATAGGAAGTCAAACAGTCATGAGGGTAGTCAAAGAGTCACAAGGGAGGTGAAGCATCACCCCATTGGTTATATATACACCCTCATTTTATGAGCAAAAGAATTTTCTCCTTGGCTCCTCACGTAAGGCAATAGAAAGACAAGCTAGTTCTTTTGAGGAGTAAGTTGTGGCTCCAATGCTCCACTATTGGATCTAGTGGTGTTCGATGTAGACATGTGTATTGGGACTTTTACTTAATATCTAAGTTGCACGAAATGGAGAAATGAGTATGAGTTTCCGAAACAGGCACTGGTACGAAACACGACCCCCCCAAATTTTGGAAACGAGGAAATGCGAATATATCTATATCTAAGATATATAATAATATAAATATATATAATATTATAATATATATATATATATATATAATATATATATATATATAAAATTTTAGGACATTTAAAAAAATGTATGTGAAATCAAAAAGCATACATGATACATTATAATTTATTACATTTAAAGTTTAAACATTATGATTAAATTTACATCACATTTACTCATGAATGATCACATAGTGAAAATAACAATATCGAAATATTCAAAGTCAACCTTTATTATATATATGAGGCTGCAATTACAATAAAGACTATAAGGCTGCAAGAACTATAAATACAAAAGACTATTCCTCATCATCATAATCGTCGTAAAAAATAGAAGCAAAAACATGCTCAATAGTGGATGGTGGTGCTGAAGAAGATGATGGGCCAATTCCACTTCTAGGCTGGACCTCAATATTCAAGGCAACAAGAGAGAGATCCAAATCAAGACTTTCTGCATCTACATACCATTCTTTAGAAGATCACTGTTGTATTCTGGACCCCTACGAGATGCAAGGCCAAGATTGGAGTGCACATGAACAAGATCCTCTGCCTTCTGTGAGCCCAACCTATTGCACTTCACAGAATGAATAATACCACACGTGCTCCAATTCCTTTCTCATGATGAAGAGCTTGCCACTTGTGAAAGAATAGGAATGGCAAGATTTTGCAAATGCACACCATTTTCTCCAAGACAAATCCATCACCTAATTGGATTAATGGTGCTTCTCTCCTCTAAAGTTGATATATCTACATAATCATCTATTCCTGCAGCATAATTGGCAAATTCTTCCTCTACCTCCTTGTGTAGATGAGAAGGAAACATTCTCATAAGGAATTTTTTAACCCCATTAACCACCTCCCTATCCTTATGGGGTGCCTTCCTCTTCCCATTGCTTTGATCAATAATCTCCTCATAATAAAATTTGGGGTTCAAGGCATGTGCTAGAGTGTGCAATGGAGTGTTGAAATTGTTCCACTTATCAACAATGATTTTCTTGACTAAATCAACAAAATTATCATCAACAAACATAAGTTTTGGAGACTCTTGCGAAGTGATTTCCATAGTTTTCTCAACCATGGAATCCATGCCATCATATACCTCTCTTAAGAAAGGTTGGTCAGTGTCAACATTCCGAAGAATCTCAAATGTAGGGGTTGTGAACTTTAGCAAGAATTCTATCTTGCTCCACCAATCCTCATCAAGGCACAATCTACACACCATACATGCCCGCTCTGAATCAGCTTGTCTCCACTCAATCCAAAGTTGAATCACCACCATAGAAACTAATGCATGCTTAACCTCAACAAGGTGATGCAACATCAGGAATTTTGAGGCATATCTTGTCTCAACAACTTTTAACAACTCTAATTTGGAGTACTCTCGAAATATTGCTTGAGATTGGTGGTGGTTGGTGATGAATTTGCCAATCTCCCTTGCTTCCCCTGTGATTTCCTTTATCCATGAAACTTTTTTGTCGATCTCCTCTAAGATTAGATTCAGATTATGGACAATGCATGGTGTCCAAAGATGTGGTCATACCTCCCCTCAATAATTAAACCTGCAGCTTTGCAAACTGGTGCATTATCCATGATAACTTGCACCACCTTGTTAGGCCCTATTTGTTCAATAGCTTTTATAATAACATCAACAATGAAATGTGTGTAGAAATTCCCACTGTAGATCAATAGATTATGCAATATACTAAAACACAATACAAGATCTACTTCTACAACACATTGCGGAAGCTTAATCAAATTGAGCAAGATCAAGAGAACACATATAAATGAGAATGAAATCAATCACACATAACACAGAAGAAATAACCCGGGGAAAGCCTCAACCTAAAACCCCAACTCTGTATTATCATACAAGTGGAAAATAGTCACAGAATTACACAAAGCCTTAGCTTGGAAGCCAACCAACTCTCAGTATAATCCCTCCACTGCTCATAGACAGTCAAAGGCCTCTCACAAACCTTCCCCTCTACCCTCCAAGCCTCCTATTTCCTTGCACAATTTTTCTTGGGGTCCAGTGCTTCCACACATGTGAATTCCCACCTCACACTGCTCACTTGGCCCAGTAGTAATTGCACAATCCTGAAGGAGATAAATCCTTCTACATAGATGAGTTTCCTTTATAGGAAAAATCCATCCAATTGATAGTACATTGTCCCTCCTCTGATATCAACTGGGTCTCTGTCTGAACTAACACCAATGAGTTATTTATGAGAGAATACTCAGTTATCTGAAGTGCAGTAGTTACATGCATGCAAGCATTAACTAACTAAACTTACATTAATTCAACAAATTGTTTAAATTAATCTAACTGGACTTGACTCAGTTAACTAAGCCAACTAATTGCAACTCATAATTATAACTCATCCTTATCCTTTAACTAATGGATAAATTCCTCAATTAATGGAGAAACTATTGCATGTCCCCACATAGACTTCATGTTTGATTTTCCTTAACTAATTAACTCAAGATGAATTAATTAATTATTTTACAGACAGTTGCTAAGATCAAATTCGAATTTTACTTCACTATTTTAGTTAAGGGACTAACTAAAATAGGAATCTATCCCAAAGTGCTAAAAATAGAAATGCTATTTTTAGCACTTCCATTTTTCATTCCTTGTTGCTCAGTCTAGCACTGGTACCTGAACTGCTATTTATAGTAGTGCTATTTTTAGCACTTCTATTTTTAGCATTTCTTGTTGCCATTTTCAACATTGTGCATATTTTACCTCTCTTGAGCAATCTTTCGCCTTGATAAACATTGCTCCTTTGGGGGAAGTGGCAATGATATTTATCAATGGTCTGCGCCTTGTATCTTTCCATCGATCTGAGACTATGGTAACCCTAGAGCTACTCTAGGAAGAACAAATTGGTGATAAAATATCCTCCACAAGCTCCTTCTCATTTTTGAGAAGCTGAGTTTTGACTTTCTCATAGTTGGGCCCCTTGTACCATTGAGGATATTTGTTGATTTCCCTTATCATATCTTGCCAGTAAGGAGAGCAAACAACATTGAATGGGATACCACATGCATAAATGCATTTAGCTACTCTGGAATCAGTTTCTTATCTTGGCTAAGATCATCATCCCTTCTCTTAATAACATCTGCCTCATCTTGCTCTCTTTGATATGCCCTCCTCGCCAATGGGTCTGTTGTTTTTATGCAACCTACAACCCCCTGTCCTCCTCCATGCAAAAGATGTACCTTCACTCTTGGGTAGGAGTCCTTGTACGAATTATTGCAAAGATTACATTGCCATTACCATGAGCCACCACCTCCACATTTTTGAAGCTTCTGAACATGCCTCCAAAGAGGATAATATTCAGCCCTTGGGTTGGCCCTGGGGCTTGAACTTGTAGCTGCACTTTGGTTGGAAGCCATTGCTTCAAAAAAAAAAATTGTAAAGAAAAAACGTTTTTCATATTTTTGGCAGCATAAACCCTCAAAAAATTGAAGAAATAGTAGGAAAAAACTAAGAAAATGAATGTTTCTTACCCAAATTACTTTTCTGTAGCTGAAGCTACCCCAAAATGCCAAAAAAGACAAGAGAAATATGGCTGTAGCTGAGCCAAAAGCCAAGAATGCCATAGCCAGAAACTATGCACTCCAAATCTACTACTGGAATCTCCTTTGCTCACTGTTGAAAACTCCCTAGCTGAAACCATTGCTCTCTTACTCT
>APFE031738369.1:1246-16862 GCA_000404065.3 Pinus taeda | reverse complement strand
AGGTAAAGGGAAAGTGCATACCAAACCAGCAACAGTGCCTGAACTTCCCGGGCCCTACATTGTAGAAACAAAAAACTGAGAATCCTGCTCTCACCATTGCAATGCCTGAGGTAAATGCTTTGTACTCGGGTCTTTATTCCCACTCAGTTATCTGTAGATTTAACGGATTTTTTCCCAAATCTGATGTTCTGTACCACTGGATTCACACTACATGGACACCAAACTACGAAATATACTTATGCCCCAAGGGTTTTTTTATAGTAAGATTTAATAAAGAACGGGAAAAGGAATATATCCTCAAGAAGGGACCATGGTTCTGGGGTAGCGCAGGGCTCTTCATGACCCGTTGGTTTCTAGATTTCGATGCCAACATAATGGTGGTATCAAATATGCTATTCTGGGTTAGGTTGCACAACCTTCCATAACACTTCTGGCACCACAAGGTATTGATTTCCATAGGGAACACCTTCAGAAAATTTCTAAAGACTGATGGAGACAGACTCAGAAAGGGAATATTTACTTTCGCTATAATTTTTGTTGAGGTAGATCTCAGCTTGGGACTACAAAAAGTATAACACTGAATTTCAATAATACATAGTTGATACAACCCTTGGATTACGAAAATAAAGCATTCTAATGTCGTGGATGTCTACAAACAGGCCACCTCCTCAGTGCTTGTCCACAAGCAAGAAACATCGTAAATGGAACAAGAAGCAATAGAGGAAGCCTAAAGGATGGCAACATATAGAGCATTCGATGAAGAAGAAGACATAGCAGAGACTTCAAAATATAAAGCAGAAATGGATGAACAAAAAGTCTAGAACAACACACTAAAGAAAGAGGAAGCCCCTAACAACCCTTTGCAGCAACAAACTTCCCAACCAACAGGAAAGGAAATATCTGGCAACGAGAGAACTTATGGATCAAAAGGATCTGATTCGGGCAAGAACTCTCCCATAACTATAACCGAAAATCAGCTATCCATTATAACTACTACTCCCAACACTAGAGGATGGCGAAAGGTGGAGAAAAAGAAAGGGAGAAAAGAATAGCATTTTTATTTTCTATTTTCTATTATTTTTTGGTTTTTGTGAAAACTAGAACAGAACATCTGCATATTCTCTTTAGCATCTACAAAATGTAATTTTGTCTTATGAATGAAATTATGAATTTTTCCATGGGAAAAAAAAACATATTGTTGTTGGTAGTATTTGTTATACATATCGCTATATTAACATTTTTTACTTTATTTATTCATTCATAAGGCTTATATGAAAATACAAGAACAGATGGTTAAAATGTTGAATGAAGAGAGTTGGGATGATGTTGTATGTAACTACCCAAATTCAAGTTCTACAACAATATTAAAAGATTTGTATCTTGCGATCAAAAAGGTATTTTAATTTATACATTAATTTTATTCATATGTAAACTATTTTTATTTTATTACTTATAGATATATTTTTTTATTTCATTAATAATTTTGAAGGATGCAGATGGAGCACCAGATAGTTTCAAAACCTTTATTGAATATAAGTTGGAAAAGCTGAGAAGGTAGTGTCTTAGGAATGTTGAACTTGATCCTCGTTTGAATAATTACATTTAGAATGGGCTCGACACAGTCCAATATCAAATTATATCGAGTGATTGTGAAGACATTACAAATCGCATACTAAAATGGAATATTCCCTAGTTATTGCAGATATTCCTCATGGTCTCAATTTCCCAAACATTTTATATGATAGTGATCTTTATAGTTATCAAGATTTTAATAAAGTGGTTACAGGATTTCAAGAAATCACAAAATCACCACTTTGGAGATCTTTTACATTTCATTCGGACACAAAATTTGCAATGATATTATCAATCTTCAAGGGAAAATAAAACTCAAGGATGCAGCTTACATGGTAAGACATTGAAATTGTATGTTTGACTAATGTTAAAAAAAATATTTATGTACAAATTAATTGAACTTTTACTATTTCATGCTACAAAAAAAAAAAAAAAACTTATTGGTTGTGGAGATAAACCAATTATTAGTGATTGTGATTTCATTCATGTTGAATCATGCACAAAAGACGATACTTATAAACTTATTCTTCTGAATCTAGTAGATGGAAAGGTTCATAGCCAAGTATTGGTTCATGATGTTGTTGTTAGAAAACTAACATATGAGGAGAGATAGTTAAAATTTATCAAACACCACAAGCATTGATAAACTATCTTATAGATCTATATTCAAATGAGGGAGATTGGATTTTGGATTTATTTTCAGGTTTAGGTAAGTTTTATTATATAAAATTAAATTTCAATATTTTAGTTTTAAATTTTTATGTGTTAATACTAGTTTACTTAATTATTTCTTTCGTACTTGATGATTAAGTACAACACTAGAATGTTGCCTACAAAAAGGAATAAATTGCATAATAATTGAAAAAGACCCACTACAGTGCAATGTTATTAAGGAAAGAATTAATGTTATTCAATTTTTTTCAAATGCAATGCAAGAATTTTATTTGAGAAAAAGGGATTTTAATGAATTACGTGTGGAAAAAGAGGAAATGGAACCTAAACCACCATTAGTTGGAATGATTATAAAGGAATACTTTGGGAGATTTGTAAACGTCAAAGATCTATAAAAAGAGGAAAATGATGAAATTGAAGCACAAAATATTATGGAGGAAGACAATAATGAAATTCTAGAAGATGATGAACATATATGATATTGTTGATTAAATTTAAGTTATACTTGCAAATCAAGCTCATCTTTAGAACTATTAATGATGAATCTTAGTTGAGGGTTCGAAACGTCAATATCAATAAACAATATGGATGGGATGAATCCATAAAATCTATTACAACAAACTACTCATTAGTTATACTTATAATATTTTGACTTTGAGAGTTTATTAGAAGATCAAGTATATAATTATTGTTTTTATATGTTTAATATTTGTATTATCTGATTTTCACTTTTTTATGTGAATCATTATTTTTTGAAAAAACAATTGTGAATATTATGAATTTTTGACATAAAATTCATAAAAAAATGTTATTTAAAAAAAAAAATTGTTAAAATCTTCCCCTAAAAGATCATTTATTTGACAGGGTCCATTTTTAGCAAGAGTCTTCAAATGTGCGTTTATTTTATTATTGTACATTCAAAAATGTGTATTTTTCTTGTCAAATGTTTAAATTGTTGTTTTTTTAGTGACAATTATTCGATTAAATTTAAATATTAATTAAAGATACATAAATATATAGAAAAATCCTAACTTTAATTATTTATCTTTTTTTTTAACTATGCAAAAAAAAAATTCTTGATAAAAAAATTGAAGAAAACATTTGAAAACAACATGAAACACTTAAAAACAAATATATCGGGGAAGAAGAAGAAGATGGCTACTTAAAAAATTATTAAATTTAAAAAATAATTATCCACACTTAATACATTAAAAAAATTAAAGTGTCAAAAGTAAGCCCCCTAAAAAAGGGGCTAATGTTGCATCAACACTTTACGAAATCAGTAAGAAAATTCAACATGTCAAAAATATGCTTCAAAAAAATGGTGTATTCTGAACATCACTTCTCAAAATCGAATTATTTTTGCTACCTCTAAAAAATGAGAACTTGGTACAATTATCGTTTGATAGGTTACTTTGTTATTTCACATCTTTCTCATACTGGAAAGTGAAAATATAATATTTTTTCAACATTACTATTAGAAAATTTAAGATGGTTATTTATTTTTATTTTGGGATGATGTGTACAAACAAGGCCTTGCTCTAAATCAAACCCCCATCTTCCAATAGACAAGGGTTACATTGCTACTCCAAGGTATGATAAAATTTTATTAATATTAGGAGAAACTAACTACACCAACATCCAACCTAGAATTATCTAACAAACTCTCCCATCCCCTTGGGTAACTTAGACAGTGGAAGGTATTACCTCAAAATTAACCTAGCCTCCATGGTCTCACTATGTAAATAGGGTTACAAACTTTTCTTCTCTCCCAAATTTAATGAAATTAACTTTGGATAACATCATCGTACTCAATTTGTCAAGATATTTTTGGCAACATAAACTTTACTTCAATCTGATTTTTGGATCGAAAGTTATGCCCACTTAAATATCATCCAATTGAAAAGTGCCACATGGCACCCATGTGGACAACAGTTAAACACCTTGCAGCTCAAATCCTTAGCACAACCCTTCAAATTTAATTGACATCTTATATTCATTACAGGGCCCCCTTTTTTCCCAATAGTTAAAAAGGGGGAGGGTTCCCACTATTTATCACTTCTGTGATTAAACTTTGCTCACTTCCCCTTCACTAGATGAGTTCATTTTTTAGACTAAATTTTCATGAGGACATGAAAAAATCTCATTGTGCAGAGATGTGGGCTCATTGATTTGTTATCATTTTCACTTGTCTTTTTCATTCATTAAACCATTACTTCCAAACATCTATTGCACCATTTCACTCATTTTCCACCATTTTACCATAATTATTCAAAAAATGTCATAATGAACTTCTACATGTCTAAGTGGTTAATTAACATGATTAATTTTCCTTTATTTTTAATGAATTGAAAATAAGTATGCATAGTTTACTAATGATATTTTAACCAGTTTAGTTTTCAAAGATCAATCTAAGTTTTTGATCCAGATTAGATCATTATATTTTTTTTTCATCTGTCTCGATGCATTCAGAGTGGAAAAAGTGGAGAAATTAGCTCACGAGACAGTTTTTACGAGAAAGACCTAGTTTGGCAAAACGGGGTATGAAATCTTCTGGGAGTCTTTTGAGCATCAATGACATTTATTAGGGTGGGGGGTTGGGGGGATGGTTGGGGGGTTTTATCTATTTTGTGCAAACCTTTTTTATAACATGAGTTTCCAACGACGCAAGAAGCGTGTCAATCAGAGTTAGTATGTAAATGTTATGTCACTAAGAAGTTGGCCTTCATGATTTCACCACCATGGTTCGAGAGGATGTTGCATCATCCCCCATTATTCATGGAAAAGGGGATAACCACATGTTTTTGATGTAAAATACTCTAGAAGAGTCTATATTGTACCTCTAGTTAAGAGTTGATGTAGTCAAATGTAACCACTAGTAGGCTATCGGGTTGTGTTATAACCGAGCCATTAGGAGGAAGAGGCACCCCATTCTTTCAAGAGAATTTTATTATATAGTTGAGAAAAGATAGCTAAGAGGGATAGGAGGTAGTGCACAAAGGGAGGATTTGTGCATTGTAGCAGCCCACGAGCCACAAGCCATACTTCTTTATACCTACAGCCATATTTTCAGATAGAGAAAGAAAGTGACACGACCTCACCTTCCAACTCAGTTTTCTCCTGAAAGGGTTTCCTAGAGCATATTTGTTCCTTATGTGTGCGTATGAGATTATTTTTTTTCTATATCTTCTGTGTAATTTCCATTCACATGCATGACCTAATTATAGTAAAATCTATAGATCTAGTGATTTAATGAAACTGTAACAGTGTAGAATTTTAGATTTTTAATATAATATTGTCAGATTTGTTGTAACAAACTATCCAATGGAAAGTCCACAGTAGTTTACGGATCATATTAGTATCAGAGAAGGTTTATTTGGGTATTTTGTGGATATTTACAAGGGATCTAGGTTGACAGGGTCAAAAATCGTAAAACCTTAATCATAGCCGATGAATCTGTAAATGACCCTCATGATCCTATATAGGTGAGATTTTCATGCTTGGAACAAGTCGTAGACATAAATCCAATGTAAACCTCATCATTGAAGCCCCAACAAATAATCTTGGCGTATTTGGAGAAGATGGGGGTTTGAATGCAAAGGAAAAATCAAAAGGGGGATCTGGAGATCGGAAAGAATCAAAGAACCAGTCAAAGAAATAACCTGGAAAAGATCAACCTAGTTCAAGTGTCGTGAATCAATCCATGTTTAAAATGGAATCAAAATTTGATATCAAGTCATACTACGACAATATTGATGTTCTGAAGTTGAACCACTGGTGGCAACAACTAAAAGTTTATTTAAACGTCCACCAAATTGAGGAAGGACAAAGATCTCATTCGTGTGTTAGAGGGCCATGCACTAACTTGGTGGGGGACCTATAAGGAAACCCTGAGGTTGGAGGGAGAACCTCTAGTGACTAAGTGGGAAGATTTCAAAACCCCTATTAAGTCACAATTTTATCCCATTGAGTATGTGGAGGACCAGTGGATCTAATGGCATTACTTCAAGAAAAAGTCAGGCCAAAGCATGCAAGAGTACACCACATAATTCAAAAATATGGTTATAATGTTTAGTATCTCTCCAAACAACCTATATGTACTCCTAAATTATTTGGGGGTTCTACACCACCATCTGCATGAGCAAGTGATGTTCAAGCCCAAATTGATAGACAAGATGTTTGTACAGGCACAATACTTGGAGAACATAGTCCTAAAGAGAGCGCAATCAAGTGGATCAAAGAAGAAGAAGAAATGTGATTCTTATGAGGAGGAAAAGAATAATCAAAAAGGGGGAAAAGATAAAAATATGGTAGCCACAACACACCAGTGAAAATATCCTAGCAACCAATACAACCAATGTAACATTGATGGTCATACAAAGAAGAAGTGTTGGAAGTTGCATCCAAACCAAAACCTGAAGAACAAGAAGAAAGATAATAAGAAAAACAATCTCAAGGCCACAGATTCAAGAAACCAAGTTGAAAGTAGCTTGGGCATGGATGAAAAGATCGTTTATACATCAGTGTAGAAGGAGGTGAATCTGAGTAACCTTTAGCAACAAGAAGAGAAAGAAATGACCAAAATATTCCATATAAAGATATCGATCAAAAATACAAATATTGATGCTTCACTTGACTCAGGATCATAGGCGAATCTCATTGCAGCAGGGCTGGTCAAGAAGTTGGGGATCGAAGCTCATGATCATCCAAGCCCATATCCATTGGGATGGGTAAATAAGGATGCAAAGTTAAAGGTAACAAAATAGTGCAAAATTAGTTTTTCTATTAGTGTTGACTTTATTAATGGATCAGATCTAGATGGGGTTCCCCTTGATGTATTTGGAGTCAAGTTTGGGAGTCCATGCATATACATGTGTGATGCAATATTCATGAGGAGATCCATCTAGTACAGCGGCTCATCAAGGATGGAAAACTATTCATCAAAAACATGCACAAGGCAAGTTGAAAATTTCACTAGCAAATTCCAACCAAGCCAAGAAATTGATCAGCTCTAGCAAAAAGTATGTTTTTTTTTAAGAGAAGTTCAGTCTTTAGAGGAGTCAAGAAGAGGCAAGACATCCCTGGGTGGATGTACTAATAAATGGAAACAATAATTGGAGTTTTTATAGGCATACAAGGATGTGCTTCGAGAGCCTAAAGGATTACCACATAAGAGAGAAGAGGAGCATGAGATACAACTATTGTCGAACTCCCAATTTCCAAATATTGGGATGTATTGGAAGTTTGTTATAAATGAAAGTGAGGTGAAGAAACAGTTGCAGCAATTGCTGGAACAAGGTGTCATTCGACCAAATACATCACCACGTGAGTCACCCATCATCATTGTGTTGAAGAAGGATGGGACTTAACATATGTGTATATATTACATGGCATTCAACAAAATCATGCTCACGAAAAAATGCCCCCATGCCCATGATATATGATATGTTGGATCAGTCGCAGCAAGAAAAATACTTCACCAAGATGGACTTGAAGTCTGGATATCACCAAATTCGAGTCAAAGAAGAATATACCTGGAAGATCACCTTCAAAACCAAGCAAGTTTTGTATGAGTGGTTAGTCATGCCATTTGGCCTATGCAATGCACTAGTTATGTTTATGAGATTAATAAATTATGTATAGAACCCTTTTATATATTCATTTTTTATTTTCTATTTGGATAATACACTAGTATATAGTGCTTCCTAGGAAGAGAATATTTCACATTTGACCAAGGTGCTGGAAAAATTGAAGAAGTACTAGTTGTTAGCAAATCTCAAGAAGTGTGAGTGTGCGCAGTAGTATTTAATGTATTTGGGGTATGTGATTGGTGGAGGAGAAATGAAGATAGATCCTTCCAAGATGTAGGCCATCATGAAATGGATGGTGCCCACTGATGTTTTTGAGTGTTGGAGTTTCATTGGGGAAGCATAGTACTTGAGGAAATTCATAACCTCTTTTTCAGTGGTAGTAGTGCCACTCCATGCCATAAGAGAAAGTGGCAAGAGTTTCCAGTGGGGAAAAGGCCAGTAGAAATATTTTGGGGAGCTAAATAAGAAGATAATTCAAGCACCAGTTCTAGAATTACCAAACTTGCAGTGACCCTTTGAAGTGGATAAATATGCAAGTGGGTATGTTATGGGAATTTGCTTGATGCAAGGAGGAAGGTCTATATGCTACCATTATGAAGTATTTCATGGGGCAATCCTTAACTACCCTACCTTTGACAAGGAACTTTGTGCCATGGTGCAATTTTTGAAGAAGTGGAAGCACTATATGATGGGGAAGGAGACAGTAATCCACACAGATCACCAATTTTTACAGTACTTGTAGGCCTAGAGTAAGCTACAGTAGACCAAGCATTA
The DNA here is from genome assembly GCA_000404065.3 of Pinus taeda. NCBI lineage: Eukaryota > Viridiplantae > Streptophyta > Pinopsida > Pinales > Pinaceae > Pinus > Pinus taeda. Next base: position 8,253 of record APFE031738369.1, on the reverse strand, counting down.
CAAGTGGATGGATTTTTACAGCAGTTTCATTTGTTGATCAACTATATGAAGGGAAGCACAAACAAGTTGGCTAATATGCTTTCAAGGCCACCCACATCAAAGATCACATCTTTTGGGACTCTTATGCACATGGAGCCATTCACCCATGATGCATTCAAGGAGGCATATTAATAGGATGAGGACTTTAAGGAGGTGTATCAACAGTTGCAGAGTTAGAGTCATGTGCATGATGGTGATAGCATTTTTGACTAGCATCTCGAGGATGGGTTCCTCTACAGACTGGATAAGCCATGTGTTCCTAAAGGTGAGCAATTATAGTTGATCAAAGAGGCTCACACCTACAAGGTCGCAGGACATTTTGGTGTAGGGAAAGCCATGGATAACTTGCAGAGGGATGTGTATTGGCCCAAGATGCAAGAGTAGGTAGTTAGGTTCATAAGAGGATGAAAGATTTGTTGGAGTTCTTGTCATTCTGTATTTTTGAGGTTGAGAGATTAAACACATAGGATAGAATCAAAACCACTTTGGAAGTTGGGATCTAGCCCGCCAGCTTCAAAGAGGGATCTCTCTATAAAATTCAATTATGTTTGGTGTAAATTTTAGGCTAGTTCTTACTGTACTAATTGTTTTTTACTGGATTGCTTGGTTGATTAAATTTTTATAATTCCATTGGGCTGTGGAGTCTAAATATTAATTGTATCTGCATCAAACTTTGAAGGAGTTTCACAAGGAAATCTAGGTTGCACTAGTTGGATCTTCAAAAAAATGAATTGTGAAACAAAAGAAATGTAAGATTCAATAGAAACTAAGGAGCAATGAAGGATTCCTTAATTTGATTTTAGCAGAAAACATATAAATCACTAACAGCCAGAATAGGGTGTTATGTATAACATATCCTATTCGTCACAGCTTCTGTTATTTAATTAAGCTTTTCAAAAATGACAGAGAAAGGATACAATTATTAAACACATGAAAAGAAGAAAAACATCACCAATTTTTACACCACATGAATCCTGTGAAGGATGTCCTTGTATTATTGATGCTTCCAGCAACTAGAAAGTTACAATTCATAGAGGAAATTATATTCAATAATCAACCTATAATACTTCAAACTATGAAGTATTTATAGAATAATTACAAAATGATTACAAAATTGCGGTCTCAACTGACAGTGTATTATTAGCATTATCTAAACCATAAAATCAATCTTCTGTAGAATCATAGGCAAGGTGGACAACTGTATGAAGAGATGATTTTGTTTTGGAGGATTCGGTTGTTGAATCAACCTATAACTATGTTGTTATGGCTGATGTGTTGGCTGATGTTCTCACTACATTCGAGTTTCTTCTTACTCCAATATATCACATAGTTGGTCCCACCTTTTTTCATATAGAATGGTTAACCTGATTACCCTTTGGTAAATCTCATCAACCTCAATATACTATGAAAATGTTGGCTTTACTGTGAAGATATGTTTTACTTCATGCTAGATAAAGAAGTCATTTCTCATTGCCTCTAAGAATGCTCCACTTGTCAGGCTGCCTTTTATACCACTGAATTTAGTACTATTTCTAGCCACTTCCTTCGTATTTATAACATAATCTTCTTGAGAAATTAGTTTTTCATTAATCACATATATGTTGGGAAATCTTTTTTGATTTAGTGCTTCAATCATGTTGAAGAATATGTTCACACCCAACTTCAGTGTTTCACATTTCTCCTCCAATTGAGTAATGATATTTCTTTTAGTTAAAACCTTCTTGACTTCCAAGATGGTGGCAGTCTTGTCATTAATTCCTAACTCTTCAAGTTCATACTTATTCTTTGAATTTAGGAATTTGATGATGTTGGAAGATTCTATAGGCATGTCTCCCAGCTTCTCCCTTACTTCAATAATGGTTTAAATGGCATTTTGTTTCAGTTCCTTCTGTTCAAAAATGATTTGGATGTGTGGCCAAATCTCATTCATGGAGTCCAAAATATCCATCCAAATGGTTTCCTTGGCTTGGGCCATGGTTTGACCAATTTTTGTATCCTTCTCCATCATATGTATCCTCTCTAGCAATCTTTGTGACTTTTGTACTTCAGCCAAATGAGAAGCTTCGGTTCTGGCTTTCTGTTCTTGCAGAGCTTTGAGATTCCCATGCAACTTCTTAATTTCTTCTGATTGGATTGACATGTTTTGGTGTCTTTGTCACCTGCTCAACACTTGTAGCTTGAGTTGAAGAGGTTGTTGCAATTTCAGTTCCTGTAGCTAGGATTTGTGTGATGGTTATAGCATCCAGGGGGACTGTGGCTACCCTTTAACTCTGTTATTTCTCTTTGATAATTTTCTCCATTTCTACCTCCATCTGTCTCATCTAAACATTCTACTTCATGATTAACTTCATCATGTCACCCTTCTGTGTCTCATTTTCTTCAATATCCTTACTTAAGGGATCCTCTGTGGTTGGTAGTTTCATCTTGCTTCTCAATGCTACAATGTCAATATTTTTCTTCTTGATGATCTCCTTTGCAGCATTTATATCTTTAGGATCATATTCTATTTTCACTACCAAATCTTCCAAAGATTTGATTCTATTTTCCTTTGCCAAAGAAGATATCTTCTCCATTTTTAACTAGGACTAAATGTTTGCATGTGAAACCTACATCTTTGACAATGACATAGTAGTATTATTCAAGGTAGAGGAAATCATCTCACCAGTTTGTTTATGCATCACCATTTGATCAATGGGATGGATACCGTTGGTGCTGAATTTAAACATTGTGCTCTTGTAATCTTCTGGTGTATTAGGATGTGGAATTTGGACCTCAAGGAAGGCCATCTACATCCTTCCTTGTTCTATATCAAAAAGTAATAATAGTCTACTCTGTGAACTAAATTCTTCTTCCAAAACTGAGTGTAGGTGATGTCCTTAAGAATTTCATTCTTAATTTTGATCTCCCGGTACCTGTCAAAAATATTTTTTTCCTTTTCTCCTTGGACATTCTGTGAACCTAGCTCTGTATATTTTTTACCTTGTGATAGTGAGGGTCTAATAGGAGATGTAACAAACTTGCTGCTTGTAGATGGTGTTTCTCCAATTATGTTGGCAGCTTGATCTTCTGCCTCATTTTCTACATCTTTCCCAGGAGTCATCTTATTTCTTTTCCTGTAAATAATTCTGAACTCCTTGGCCTCACTACGTGTTGTTGATGATGATCCCTCCTCTCTCTGCCTTTTACTTATTTAATCTTGAGGAGGGGGAGTCTGTAAATTTGGAGTAGAAAGTAATTTCTCTTAAACTTCTTGTAATGTATTATATGCCCATACTTACTGGTTCACATATTTCTCTAGCTCAAGCCTTGGGATATGGATATATGGAGTAGTTTTATTTTTTACTCTCAGCTTAGAAATGATACCCAAATGGTCATAAGACCATGTGAAAATTAGGTTGAATTTCATCTCCTTAAGTATTTGATCTACCTCTTCTCCTACTAACTTGGTGTTGCATACAAAATGGCCCACCGGTGTCTTTATCCGAAACTGGGACTTCTTCTTTTCCACCACAAAGTGAATATCATCTGAATTTAGTATTTGTCTGATATATTCAAGGGAAAAAATCCTCATGGGGAGGTATTTTTGGAGCTTGTATGGTGCTAACTCGCATCCATAAACTCTGATTTCCATGTAATTCTAGTATAAATACCAGTCTCCAGTCTTGGCTTGATCTGTCAAATGTAGAATCCTCTTGATGTCTTCACTGATTCTAGGTTGTGCTGAGTTGTTTAGTATACTCATAGTTGAGTGAACAAAATATTCCATGAACTATTTATAGGAGAATTATTGTTTCTCTTTCATCACTAAAGATGTCCAAAATATAGCTGACTACTGGTTTCCCTCTTCATCTAGCTTCTGCATCGAAAAGCTGAACATGTCTGTCTTATAATACAGAAACATATAAATCAAAATTGAAGTGTACTTAAACACTTCTTCTGTTGGAAATTTAAGAAACTACTCATGGATGTTATCGGCTAGGAATTGACTGAAATTAAACAAAATAGATGGTTTTCTATCTGTGGAAAAGATGGAAAGGAAACCTAGAACGGGTTCATCTACCCACTCATCAAAATAATAACCCAAAATGTATGAAATTATAGTTATGATCTATTTAGCTTGATCATGAAATATTGAGGAAGGGTATGGAGGATTTTTCTTTGGCAATCGGGTGTTTTCTAGTAAGAATTTATCAAAAATCTTGGATCTTCTAGCAAAATCAAACTTCTAATAGAGTTCTGTGAGGGCTTCTATGGAAAACGGTGCATTGTTTTCCACAGGAGGAGCTACCATAATCTGGTTTATAGATTGGGCAGTGATTGGAAAAAGGATTTCACCAGATGGGGTCATAATAGCTATTTGGCTTAGAACATAGCAAACTTGGCATTTCCTGGTGAATTCAGGGGCATGGAAGGTCAGAGGGAAAATATAGTGAGGAAGATTGGACTCCCAAAGTCCAATTTTATCTGTTTTATCAACATGTTTATCCTCCAGCCAGTAATAAAGTTCCAACAATTCAAAATCACATTGTGTCTCACTGATCTTGTAATCCCTATCACCTAATGGAATATGGTTTAGGTCTATAGATGGAGGGACTAATGGATTCACAGGGTCCTCCGGGTTCTTCTTCTTTGGAGGCGTAGTTGATCAGTGAATGATAAATATGAATTTGGCAAAAATGTTTACCAGAAAACAGATGGCAAATCGTGAGTCGTCAAGAAATGGAAAAAGAACACTGACAATTGATCTGCTTCAGCAAATCCTTTGGAAGTTGGTCGCTTGCAGGAAAAACCTGTGAATTGCAGAGAATAATTAGGTGAAATTTATAATGAAGACTGATTTAGGGTTTTCAAAGGAGGGAGTGGCAAGTCTATTCGAGGATTGGCGTGGGACCCTGGACTTGAAATGGTCACCCGGAAGGGAAAACATTAAATGTTTAACGGTAATTTTTTTGGGAAGGGATCTAATTGGGCACGACTAGGAGATGTGGCAGTGTGGGAGTGGCGGAGGTGTCGAGTAGGGACAATGGTAAAGGAATAAGGGGGAAGTGGTTTTCAGAGGGGTTAGGGAGTGGTATGTGGTATAGGTTGCGGGGGTGCGAAATAACGAGAGGAGGCCACATGGTGATGGGACCCCATGGGAAATATCGCTTTTTCAGACCCCCCCAACCCCCGTCCACCGGCAGTAAAGCTAGGATGGAGAGGGGGGCCCGAAAATAATCTGGCGCCCTTGATATGAGGAGCTGGAGAATCCCACCGAGTTTAATTGTAGCCTTTTTAAACCATATACGACAAAACAATTTTGTCTAGATGAACCTTTTTATAATGCCCTTGAAACTTAGGATAAAGGGTAGATAAATATATTTATAAAACCAAACTATTTCTGCCTACCCTTTAACTATTTTTCTAAGCTAACATTTTATTTTTTCTCTAGGGGTGCATTTTGACTAGCAAACCCATAATTAACTATTTTATGAAAAATAAAAAACTACTCAAATTCTATCACTTATTTCTCATATTGATTCAGATTAAACAGTTGAACCAATGTCATTTTCTACCTAACTACTGATTTACCAAGATTAAAATGTTTGGAAAATATTTATTCTCTAATCTAATTTACATAAATTCAAACATGTTTAACCATGATCATACTGTATGATTAAACAAATAACTAGTAATTGTGGCATTTTAAGCAAGCTACACACAACATTTCTTTTTCAATCAAGAAGAAAACTATCTATCAGTAGTGGCATTTGAATTTGCAACACTTTTAGTATTATTTTCTTTTTCTTTTTTCTTTCTTTGATGGGGTTCTATATTTTATTCAATTTTCATAATTTTTTGTTTTCCTTTTTTTTCTGTTTATACCCTCTTTTCATTTTTATTCTATTTTTCTTTTGGAAATCATTTGCAGAATGATAATTATTTATAATATGATATTTATGAGATAAAATACTAAATCACCTTGAGATACTATAAATTATAAGACCCTAAAAGGACCATAAATCCTAGTAACGAGAAAAAATGTTCTATATCATCCCTTACTTGTACCTACTCATCCTTGGGAAATCATTTCCATGGACTTTGTCGAAGGTTTACCAACAACCAAGAAGGGAAATGACTACATGTTAATGGTAGTTGACAAGTTCAACAATATGTGTGTTATGATGCCCTATAAAAAGACTATCAATGGACAAGAAGCAACAAACTTGTTCTTTGGACAAGTATGGGTGCACTTTAGGATACCAAGGATCGTCGTTTCAGACAAGGATACAATATTTCTCAATGCATTCTAGACTACATTGTAGGAGAATATGGACACAAAGTTGAAGAGATCTACAACATTCCAACCACACACAGTTGAGCATAGAAAAGTAGTCAACAAGACTTTGGTGCAGCTTTTGAGGGGATACAACCAGAAGAATCTGAAGACTTGGGACAAAAATATGGTATATATACAACATTCTTACAATAGAACAATCCACACTACTATAGGAAAGTCTCCATTTGAGACTTGTTTTGGATATTTCCAACCTTCACCTTTGGATATTGCATATGGGCAACAAGGAGGAGTGAGGGAATATCTTAGAAGAGATGCTTTGAGAGCTGAAAAATTTATAAAGAAGATTAGGTTGTTCCATTTTGATCTAGGTGGATATTGGTGGCCACCTGCCAAGTCCACTGTGGCCACCAATATCCACCTGGACCCCCACCTCAACATTTTCAGTTTCCTTAATTATAGCGTAGTTTACTATTTTTAGCAGTTTTTTCGGGTCCTGAACTTCCGGAGCCGTTTTGAGGCCCTAAATGACGTTTTTTGGGGAGGTGGCCGATTTTCATCTTCTCTCCATCCCCACTCGGTAGCGCATGAGCGGTAATGTTGGCCATGCTCGTCCTGGGAGGCATATGTGAGCAACTCCCCTTCTGCTCTCCAAACTGTATGGGTTGTTGTGGTGTGGCTCCCTTGCTCG
>APFE031738368.1:0-43952 GCA_000404065.3 Pinus taeda | reverse complement strand
CACATTCTCAAATGTACTCTCACATTTATTTAGGAGAATACATGGTCCTCTCCATTTATTTATGTCTCACATTCTCAAATGTACTCTCAAATTTACTTAGGAGAAGACATGGTACTCTCCATTTAATTGCATCTCACATTCCCAAATGTACTCTCACATTTACTAGGGAGAAGACATGGTCCTCTCCATTTAATTACATCTCACATTCCAAAATATACTCTCACATTTACTTAGGGTAAGACATGACCCTCTCCACTTAATTACATCTCACATTCCCAAATGTACTCTCACATTTACTTGGGAGAAGACATGGTCCTCTCCCATTAATTTTCCAATTTTACATTCATATCAAATTTCCAAATGTACTCCCAGATTCACTTGGGAGAAGAGAAGTCAACTGTAAGGATTAAGGAGAAGTTAATGACATTAATGAGAGGTGGTTGAGGTGGAGAAGAGAGGGAGGGCATAAAAGGGAAGGAGAAAGGGAGAAAAGGGGCATGTGTGGGGGTCTTGCTTTGATTTTGGGGTTGGCAGTGATTTTAGGATTGTTGTGATTTTTGGAGACCTAAGGAACCTGTGGAGTTTTCTTGGTTTAGTTGAGAAGAGGGAAATATTGTTCATCTTGGTCTGGATTATTCATTTTGGACACACTACATCTGGTTGGACAAGGGCTCGGAGGGCCAGGTAACCTGTGGAGGTTTCCTGGGCTAGGAATTATTTCCTAGTTGGTTGGGAGGTAGATCTAGTTGGGTTAGTCAAGAGGAGTGTTTCACCAGGAGTAGCAGCTCAAGGGCATCTCCACTAGCCATCGGAATAAGAATTCCTCTATGCATAGTTTACTCACGTAAATTATTCAAATGAAATGTTGACTATAAGTTATAGGGATTAGATTGTAAATGGTAAAATTTTCATTGTTTAAAAGTCTAGTAAGAAAGTAAATTATTGCCTCTTATTGCATTTAAATTCCATAGAAAATAGATTTATTAGAAGACCCTAGGATAGGGCCTTACATGTAAGATAAATTGAAGGGTAGAGGTAAGGGATTATTAAGGAAAAGGTAAGAGAGATTGAAATGGAGGGGGGGATATAAGGAAGGAAATTAAGAGAGAGGAAATCGTGTAAGGAAAAATGAGATGGAGGGAGGGATGGAGGTGTGGAGAATAGGAGAGGGAATGAGAGGATGGGAGTCATGGGTAAGAGAGGAGAGAAGGAAGTGAGAATGAAGGAAATAGAATTTCTATCTGGAAAAGCTTTAAAGAGACATATATTTTTTATGAAGTAGATCTCCACTTAGATCCTTCCATTTCTTGTTTCTTTCTCCTCTTCAATCTCTAAATATTAGAATGTTGATTTCATAAGATTCCACTCAATGATCTCCAAAACGGAAACATAAGGGCATAAGTTAAGTGTTAAAAATTCAACCCCTTATCCATTCAGTAGCATTGTATTTATAGGAGAGAAGAGAGAGATAGGAGATCAATTTTCTATGGGATGAGATCCACAATAATGGGGAATATGTTCCAAAGTGAGTGGGAATAGGACCATCAATCTTGGGACGAGATCCAAATAGGTAGGAGCTCAATTCCATGTTTTTGGGATAATATTCCTCAATAAGGATTCTAGAATTCAATTTTTATTTTTACCCTCTTAGGAAGGTTGTCAGAATTTTTAGTGGAGAAAAATGCAACGCACTATGCATGTGTTAATGATTGAACCTATGACTTTGTGGTTTTCTCATGTGGATAGTGCAGCAAAACTTGCAATGTCAGTTTTTAGGCAATGTAATCCAGGATTCTTGTGTTTATAAGAATGGTTTTTGCTCCATATATCTAGGGGATCACTGAGAAGGTTTTAGTCGAGAGGAAGATATTTAATTTTACAATAATTTTCCTAATGGTGCAAAAATAACATGTAATAAGGAGGGGGGGTGATAGAGGTAGGGAAGGTAGAGGGAAAAGTTGTGTAGTAGGTAATAAAGGAGCAGAAGATGTTAGATGGAGAGTGATTGATGGAGGGAGAGGGTAGGGGAAGAAACTGGGGTTGGAAGTAGGGGATGGTAGAGATACAAAGAGGGAATAGGAAGGAAAGAGAAGGAAGAGGAATATGGAAGAGGGAAGTTGGGAGAATGGTGGTATGGAGGGATATTGAAATAAGGATAGTTAGTGCATTACAGTGCAAGGGATGGATGTTCGTGAGGGAAACGAGGGAAATAAGGGGGCGGGATAGGGGTTGATAATGGGAAGGAGAGATATTAAGAGATAGGGTGAGATGGAAAGATGAGGTGGAAATTTGACAGTATGTGTTGGGGTTTGGAAGGAGGAGAGGGAGATAAGATGTAGTGCAGTTGGTGGAAGGGATATAAAGGAAAGAGGTGGGCATAATAGTGGTATAGTTGGTAAATTATTGGTGAGAAGAACATGATAAGGGAGAGTGTTGGAGGGAGATGGGGAATGAGATAGAGGAGTGTATAGAAGGGTTGGGGGAAAGACATGGCGATAGAAGGTGGAAAAGGGAATTTGGAATGGAGGGAATGTGGGATGGAGAGGGAGAGGGAGAAGAGGGAAATTTTTTTTTGAGGGGTAGGGATATTAGGTATTAGTTGGTAGGGGGTAGGAGGGTGTTATGCAACCAGCTCACAAAATAGAAGAAAAGATAGATCAATGACTTCAAAATTAGCCTCTTTGAGGGGGAAACCTCCTTTACATTACATAAATGAAAAATTCTTGGGCTATACAAATGACAAGGCCTCCTTTCCATATATAGGAGTTTAAGGGGTCCCAATACAATCAACACCCACATAAAAATAATATTGTAGGGGTACAACAATAACAATAGTGGGCTTCTATGGGGCACAATAATAACAACACGAGGACTATATGAGCACAATAATACAATATGGGGGTTGCACTAATAACAATAAGGAGTTACACTAGTAGTATAGGGACCTAACATGTCGCTCTCCTTCAAAAAGTGTTGTCCTCATTGCTTGAGTAGTTCTATATGGTTCTGTATAAATTCTCATCCTCCCATGTGGAATCTTTAGTGGGTACGTTCTTCCACTTGATGAGATACTTTGAAATTGATCAATTTTGTAGTTGTCGACTTCCTGTTTCTATGACTGCTTCAAGGTCCAATATGATTTTCCCTTCCTCATCAAGTTCTGGAAATATTCTTTAAACTGGGATCTTTTCACCGATAACCTTCATTAAGCATGAAGCATGAAAAATTTGCTGCACTCAGGAAGATGCAGGAAGGTCCAATTTGTATGTCATAGTACAAATCTTTTGTAACACCTTGTACAAATCGTAATACTTTGGTGATACTTTATTATCCTTCTTATATTTCTTGAGGGACAATTTTTTGTATGTTTGTAGTTGTAGAAATACTCAATCACCTACATCAAACTTCTTTCCCTGTGATATTGATCTGCCTGTTGTTTCATTCTATTCTACACCAAAGTGAGGTCATCCTTTAAGAGTTTGAGTGTTAGGTCCCTATACTACTGGTGTATCCCCTAATTGTTAAATTAGTACAACCCCCTTATTATATTTGTGTTCCCATGTAGTCCCCATATTGTTATTATTGTGCCCCATAGAAGCCCACTATTGTTATGATTGTGCCCTTACATTATTATTGTTATGTCGGATATGATTATATTATGACCCCTTAGACTCCTATATATAGAAAGGAGGTATTATCATTTGTATCAGCCAAGAATTTTTCATTTGTATAATGTAAAGGAGGTTTCCCTCTCAAAGAGGCTTGTTTCTAAGGTGTTCATCTATCTTTTCTATCTTTTGTGAGCTGGTTTCATAACATTTGGTATTAGAGCTTCGGATTCTAGGGTTTTGCTGCTCCAAATAGGTCATCATGGTATTTTCAGTATAACTTTTTTTTGCGACGTTTCAGAAGCTAAAAAAACACACTTGAGAAGAAATCTTGCTGAACCACACATCTGAATTTCTGTTCTTATCTTGCTATATTTTTGGAGATATTATAGGAGGAAGTTAGGGTTTTTGCAAGCTCCAAAATTTCATCTAAAATAGTTCATTGTGGTATTTTCTCTATAACCTTTTCTCTAAGAATTTTCAGAAGCTAAAGAAATAACACATTTGAGAACAAGTCGTTCAAAATCTTGGCTCCAAATTTCAGATCTTGTCTCGCTATATTTTTGGATATATGGTTTAAGGAAGTTAGGGATTTTGCAAGCTCCTGAAGTACATCCTGAATAGGTGACCTTGGGAAAATCTTCCTAACTTTCTCTCTAAGCCACTAATTGAAATTCTGTAAGAAGTTGCAGAAAGAGAACGAATTGTAGTTTTCTGTGCATAGTTTTTAGATCCGAAAATCAAAACAGTGACATGTGGCATGTCGTACAAGTTCACTCTACTGAAACATTATATAATCAGGTTACCTTAGGTGATTGGTTATAATTCTTTCTTGGAGAATCAAATTCTCATAATTAAAAGGTTGTAATTCACTCTACTAAAACATTATATAATCAGGTCATCTTACGAGATTGATAATAATTCTTTCTTGGAGAATCAAATTCTCATAATTGAATCAAAAGGTTCAAGAAGTGAAAGATCACACTGAGAAAGAAGAAATGAATTTGACCATATGTTGTAATGCATTGGATGGAATTACCACTCCTCAAACTATCAAGGAAGAAATCAATCCGACCATATCTTGCTTATAATTCACTCTACTGGAACATTATATAGTTAGGTTATCTTAGGAGATTGGTTATAATTCTTTCTTGGAGAATCAAATTCTCATAATTGAATCAAAAGGTTCAAGTGAAAGATCACATCGAGAAAGAAGAAATGAATTTGACCATGTCTTGTAATGCATTGTACGGAATTACCACTCCTAAAACTATCAATATGGAAGGACATATCAAGAAGAAAAATGTTCAAGAATTGAAAGATCACATCAAGTCTCAAGGAATCAATCTGACCATATCTTGTAATGCATTGGAAGAAATCACCACTCCTCATACTATCAAGGTAGAAAGACATATCAAGAAGAAAAAGGTAAGAGTGTCAATTGATTCGGGCATTACCCATAATTTTATTGATTGTAAGATAGCGAAGGAATTGAATTGCTTCCTATGTGTTAACTTTAGGTATGTTCTATGCTAGAGCAATTTATTTAATTTCTTTTCCATATTAGTAATCACATCAGCATAAAGTAAATTGCAGATAGAACATAAATATAAATCACATAAGACAAGCCAAGATAGAACATAAATATAAATTGTGCACTGAACTTTTCTGAAATTGCTTGAGCATGTTACCATCATCCATATCAATCTCCCCATGGAACTTCATGAAACCTGGATTGATGGTTTTCAAGGTATGATAAAAACAATTTTCCTCTTTATGTATTTTGGCCTCCTGTAGCAAAAGAAAGCCCTCCTATAGCATTTTAGGGCAGTGAGGAAAATGCATAATAAAGGCTTGGGTGATGGGAAATACCATAGAAATGGTTGAGGGTGATGGATTGAAATTTCCTTGGTCCTTCTTGAGAAGCTTTCTTAGATGGTAAGAAGTCTAAGGTTGCTTGTTTTTTACTTTTTTTCTTGCCTCATTGCTCATTTATTTATTTTTCTCTTTTTGTAGTGCTAACCTATTTATTTTCCTTACGAAGGTGGACGAGTACTTACATGCAAGTACTTATATGCAACTCGAAAAATAAATCTCTTTTTGTTTTTTTTCATCCTTTTTCCTTTTCTTCTCCTTTTTTTTTCATTTTTTCTTTAGGCCTACTAGTTGCCTCAATGAGGTTTTAAACTAGTAGGTCTACCTAGGAAACTTAAAGGAAGCTTTCACTTAGGATATTTCCCTTATTTTCTTTTTTCTTTCCAACCAACTAGCTTCCTTAAGGAGGTTTTCAATCAATGAAACAATCTTGAGTGCCTCAAAAGAGGTTTTCACCTGAGATTTTATTCTTTTCCTCTTATTTTTTTATTTTTCCATTTTTTATTTATTTATTCTATCCTACTCTACTTGAATAGATCAAAATATATTTCAAGTATATGAATACTTCCAATGGAGCCATGTGCACATCAAGATGATAGATAAACTCATGTGTAGGCTCAAAATATATGCTTTGACATGTACTTGAATTTTAGAGACCAAATTATTTCATCTTGATGATATCAAGTATTGTTTAAGAAGAGAGTCATGATCCATATTGTTGATTTTCTAAAACCAAACCTAAATATAATTTTGATTCCCTTGGATCGCTTGCTGATTTGGAACATTCTTCATGTCTTCTTCTACCATGTCATTCAAATCTTCCTCTTTTTGCTAATTATTCTTTTGAAATCATGGAGGATCTGATGGTAAACATGAGGAAACTTTCTCAATCTCTGATTTTGATGGCTTCTCTTCATCAAGTAAAACCCATGATTCTTTGGTCTTCTCATTTGAATCTTCTTTTTCGGAATGTTGTCCTTCAATTACATCAAGAGAATATATTTTTTGTAATACTCTTTGTGAGCTAATATGAATATCATTGATATCAATAGGAGATGTTAGGAAGTGTTTTACCTAAGAATTGTAAGTGGGTTGAGCTACTTCCATGTATGGGTTTGGAAATGGTGGCACAGGTAGTTGAGTGGAAGTGGATCTTTGAGGTGGATTTGGTTGTGGTGGAGGTGGATGGTAAGGATAACATGGAGTTGGGTATGGGCGATATTGAGGAGAATATTGAGGATATTGTGGATTTCTCCCATAAGGTCCTTTCCAACCTTGTTTCCAAGATTGGTTTTGGGGTTGAGATGGCCAAGGTTTCCAAGGAAAGGGTGTGCTCCAATTACTTTGAGATGGATGTGCATAACCTTGACATTATGAATTAGGTTTTAGATCATACTAGGTTGAATAGGCACCCATGGTCCTCTTGGAGTTACATAACATAGCTTCTTTAGTGATTGACTTGCTCTATTTTCCTCTTGTTAAACTTCCTTCAAGCTTGGTAATGATGGGGAATATTTTATAGCATGTGATTTTGCATGGACAAAACAAATATCAACAGCTTTGTTTTCCTTATTTTGCATTCTTAGCATTTCTACTTGTTCACTTAGATTGCTAAGAATTTATGTTTTAAAGTCATGAAACAAATTTCCAAGTTTAACTTGACTTACCGATCTTGATGCTGATTTACTTACTCTTGCCCTTCCTCTTGATATGTGCTTGCATGTTTCAAACATTTCTTCAAATAATAATTGATATACATCACCTCTACTCATGAGATCAAGGAGATCAATCCACTCATCCCAAATTGTCCTAAGAAAGAGGGTTTTTAGTGTGTCAAATCCTAAATGATGTAATTTTTCCCTCTCAACATTATACACGAACCTCTCTATTAGATCATCAAGGTTCTCCTCTTCTTTTTGATTCATTCTAAATATTTATTCTTTAAGATCATGATATTTACAATTTTATAGAAATATATTTTGCATATCATTCCATGATCTTATTGAATTAGTTCCTAAAATCATAAACCAATTAAGAGCTCTATCCTTTAATTTTTCCAGAAACAATATCAACTTTCGAGTGTTTAGTAAGTAACAATAAGATCTACAAACAATTTAAAATTCAGAGAGAAATGTTTTCGGATCCTTTGACCTCATACCATGGAATTTTGCAAGGAAATATGGAGGGATGTTCTTCATATGAACACTAACATCAATATCTTGAATGGGAAATCCAAGAGGATCATCTTCATTGTTATCATCTCCATCTATTTTTTATTTCTCTGCCACCTCTTCTTCTTCTTCCTGCAGAAGTGGATGGTGATGTGGTTCTTACTGCACCACGTGATGAAACTAGGAGGGGCTAGTGTTTGAGAAGTAACTTTTTTATTTATTTTTAGAATAAGAATACTAATGCAATGCAATTTTCTATTTTCAAAACCAAATATGCCTAGTGAAAATCTTTTTTTGTTTTTTCATAAAGTAAAAGCAATGAATTAGCTATGAAAGAAAATAATGCATACTTTGACCTCCCCAAAAATGATGCCAAAAAGTGATGAGACCTAGTATTGCAACAAGAATGTTGCGATTCCCAAGGCTACCAACTTAAATTATCAACCCAGGGTTTGTACAAACTTAAGAGATGTCAGCACTATATGTGTAGCATACAATGTGTCCTTATTTCATTGATATGATTTAATGGAGTGAATTTCATGAAATCAAAGCCTAAACTAATTGCATAAATGGAAACTTCACTTTGAAAGTAAATTAATCCTAGGCAAGAACAACAATTTGTAATTGAAGTCCTAAGTGCATGAATTCAAATAAATAGGCCTAATCTACTTTGTAAAAAGGCATGTCCTAATTGGTGTTTATTCGTCTTAAATCATGGATTTAGAGCCTAGTGGCCATGATTCAAGCATAAGATATGAAAAAAAATCCTTTGGAGAAAATCTAGTCAAGTTTACATGTGCTAGAGAAGTGCTACAAGAGGTTTCCTATGTAGAACATAATTGCTACAAGCGAAACAAAATTGCTACAAGAGGTGATAATTCATCGAATGACAAAGTAAACCAAATGAAATTGGGATTGGATTTTTTTATTATTAATTAGGATGTCTTAGGTCTCCATTCCAACTAGAATCACCCCAAAATACCCGTTATCATGTGCTAAAAAAAAACAGAAAATTAATGCTATAAAAACTAGAAATTCAAGAATTATTGAGCTAGTTAGCCTATCCAATGCCTAACCTAATCAAGTGAAAATGAAATGGGAAAAATTTCTTAATATCTAAAATATTTTTATGACCTAATCCAAGTGGAGTCAACACAAAATTAAGCTCACATTAATGTTCTAAAAACTATCATAAAATTACTACTATTTTTCTACAAGGGACTTCCAGGAATTCTAGATTTGAGAACTAGTAAACCAATCCAAGTAGAAAAATGATGAATATGACTTTTAAAACTTTTTCTAAGGATGAATCATGCTCATAACTTTGTAAATAAACTTTAAAATAACTTTCATCAATTATTTAACCCGATCCTACATCAAAAGAAGCACCAATACTAAATTTAGAAATAAAAAAAACAAGAATAAGAGATGTATGTGAATAAGAAGTGAAAAGAATAAAAGAAAATTATATAAAAGGCATATGAGGCTCCTGGGAGGGCCAATCCCAAGGATACTCAAATTCCTACAAAGGATATCGAGGTTTATAAGCTAAAAATGGTACCAAACTTCATTATTTCAATCAATCCAAGTACATCCCCGGTAGAAATGAAAGTGGAGTTGTAAAAATACAAGTATTCTCCACAAGAATACTAAGAAATACCTCCCTATAGAGGCAATTTTGAATTGCTACATATACAATATGATGACGAAGCATTCTCCTTGAAACGAGGAAGCTTTCCCCTCCAAAATCTCTCAAATAGTAGATCTGGGTCCCAACATTAGGAATCTACATTAAATGACAAGGAACACATTCTTAGATTTTCTCAATCACTAGAGCTCTAGAATTTGTCAATGATTTCATGATATTTTGTTCATTTATTATCCATTATTGATCCTCCTGGAGTAGGGAGAAAGTCCCTAGATTATCTCCTCCTCCAGATCTTCATAAATTTCCCAATATTCTCACAATATTCTACAAAAATAAATAATATTAGGCTCAAATATGCAGTTATATCTGAACCTTACTAATGAATATATTAAAGGTAAAAAAAAAATTATTAAGTCTAGAAGGATATATTTAATATATCCTTTATGTCCCTAGGAAAGGTTAGATGGGACTTAATTTGTGTCTAATTTGGAGGCCCTCATATATGAAAACAACATATACCATAAACATCCCAAGAATAGTCATAAAACATTTATGATACATGCATGAATATGTGTTGTCTCATTGAATTCAAATATAACATGAAAGATCGAAGTACATAGTTATAATAATGAGACACTAGTTCCAATAGTGGAACATTAAGTGACTTCTTGCTTCTCTAAAGAATAGTTTTCTCTCCTATGTCGATTAGAGAAGCCAAGATTAGATCTCCAAAGTTGATGCCTCCAAAAGCCCCTTACTTGAGTTATGAGGTTTCTTTTATGAATGGCCTTTCATATAATCATAACTCCTAGATTACCCTCATGAATATTGAACTTCTATTGTGTCCTTTAGATTTCTAGACAACTCTTGAACTTCTAAATGAGTTTTGGACTTCTATACAATTGTTTTCCACATATGACTATGTGACTCATGGTCCACAGGTGACTCTTGGATTTCCACACATCACATTTTTAGCTTTCTTCTGAATAAATCATTGCATTCCACATGATTATGTGGCATGACACATTGACACGTATTGACCATTATGATGATACTTGTATAGGTTAGAGCTTGACCATGTTGACATGGACTTCATGATGAGGTATCAATTCCATGTTGTCTTCCTTGTTGCTACATCTTGCATTCTTGATGATAAATCTAATCTATGATTCATCTTCATAGAAGATCTGATTTGTTGCTTATATTCACGCTATGAAGGACCTTTGATCACTATCGGAATCCTTTGATAGGCCTATGAGAGGATTAAAAGAATAAGGCTTAATTATAGAGGCCTAATTATGAGAGGTGTGCTTGTGTGCTCAGATATGGGAGAGGGAACTCAAGGGAGAAAGGGCACACTCCGAAGAGATGAAGGAGTGAGCCTTCAGGCCTTAAAGCCTTCAAGGTGCACTCATGCACTCAAAGAGAATAAGAGGGCACACAGGCACACTTCGAAGAGATGAAGGAGTGAGGCTTCAAACCTTGAGGCCTTCCACATGTGCTCAAATAGACTAAGAAGGCACAAGGGAGCACTCTAAAGAGACTATTTATTGAGGCTTTGGGCCTTCAGGCCTTCAATGGGCACTCATGTAGTCAAATAGGGTGTAGTTATTTGTGCCAAAGGAGTGTTCTCAAACTTCAAGCTTTGTCAATGTGTCGTGTGCTCAAAGCGAAGGATAAAGCTTCATGCTTTGTGATTGCACCATGCACTCTAAGGATTCATGCTTCGTGAGTGAATCATGTGGTCTAAGAGAAGAATGAAGCTTCATTATTCATTAGTAGGGCACAATTTTTTGAGTCAAAGGATTACAATTGTTGTTCTAAAGTGAACTCGAGCTCTCTGAGTGCACTTTTCAAGGAAATATGATCCTTGTTTATGAAGAGTTCTCTTTTTAGAGGACAAGAGGTCCTTTTTCTCCTAAAGTGAACTTTATCACTAAGAATTTGATTTGTGCTTTGTTTTTTTGAAGTGTGCTTCATTTTAGGAGGGTGCAGTTTTCTCCAATAGTGGTTATTGTTAATCTAGAATGTGTGTTTCACTAAGGGAGGAAACACAAGCCTATGTGACTTATCCTTATGATGTAATAATGCAATGTGAGAGCAAGGATACCTTAGAAAATACTTAGTGCATAAGTATGGGAAGGAATATATGTAAATGAGGCTCATGAATAAGCCACACTTATCACCTAGGAAGAGAATTAATGCCTTTAGAACGTGGGTTGGGCTGAAGGACCAAGCAAAACACTCAAAATGGTTCACTATGGGACCAACAAAGTAGGATAAAGAAATGCATCCTAGAATGACTTAAACATAGGTCACACACATAAATTCGATCAATACAATCCAACAGAATGCACAAGACTCATGAACAATAGTCAAACCTTGAAACGACAACAAAGTGACACCTATTTCTAAGTGTCACAATTGAAATGACACATTACAACACTTAGAGCAAAAGCTACAATAGAGTGATGATTGTGGCCAAAAGGTGCGCTATGTTGTAGGAATGTGTTAGTGCATATTTCAATGGTATGTAATACCATCTAACATATAAGATTGCACCATACTAACTTCGGTGATATGAAAAGGTGTAACACATGCAGGAGTGAAAATAAAAATGTGATTCCTGTGACATGAGGAAACAATGAAGATGAGACTTGAAAAATGCGAATGACCTTAAAAGAAACACATGCCAAAGTGAATATAACATCAAAAAGACACTTATTAAATTAAAATCAAGTAAAAACAATAGTCATGAATGTGAAAACGACACTTGTGAAAGCAACATGTGAAAATGATGACAATTGAGAGAACTCAACAAAATAGAAATACAAATGCAACAAAGTGAAGGAGATTATCCACAAAAGTGTAAAATAATTGTCGATATGAGCTAAAATCACACAAATACTATCTTGATGGATGGTGTTATGCATGTTCAATCTGGCATAGAGGAAGTGTTCATGAACTCATCAAAGACTGAGCATGTGCGTGCAAGTGAGTTGATAGTTTAAACTAGGAAAAAGAGCTTAAAATCTTTACAGAGAATCAAATCAGCATGGAGTAACCATAAGAAGGCAGACCATAAAATCCTTAGTAGGATTCAAAATTCAAGTTTTAACAAAATTTTGGAGGTTGTTAAACATAGCAACAACACTTGGCAACACACTCACAGAACTCCAGCTTCTCTGTTTAGGTGTAATTCTATAAGTGCAAGGTCTCATTCTTTCAAGAAGTATTTATTCATCTTATGGATTACCTTTGGTCCCCTACTTAGCCTGGTTAGAGATAAAATTCCCCCCATTCTCTTACTTATTTAAACACATATCAAGGTTTTCCAAATCATAATTGTTTTAAATCTAGGAAAGGGTAATATGTGTGGCGAGTTTAAGATTTTTAGAGTATGAATTTCATCTTTAGTGTTGCTCTGCTACCAATAGGCCTGGACACTACCCTAATAGAGTCACTATAGGATCTCAATTATCTCTTCACTGGTAGTGAGCCTAGACAATATCGTAGCGATGTCACTTTCTTCACCTCCCTATGCAAAAATCATTTCTCTTCTTTCACCCTTTATTTATTTATTTAATATGATTGTGCTTCGACACTTATTATTTTCAACTATCAAAAGAGGGATCCTAACTTATTTAGAGTTGAGGAGGTTTCCCCTTCAGAGAAGCATTTATAGACTTTGATATTGGTTTTATCACTAATTTATTTTCTCCTTATCCTTTCTTTACTTTATTGTATTAGCAAAGAAAACACTATTTACTTACAATACCAAGTTCAGGAATGAGGATCCTAGAACAAATATGGGCTTTACAGTTCAGGTGGATCATATTTTTCATTCATACATCATGGAATTTAAAGATATACAAACCCAACAGAGAGAAGAGGTAACAAATTAGGCAAGCATTTTTTGTCATCACAATGGCCCCTTTTCAACTTTTTCCACATTATTTTTTGATCCAAATGTGAGTATCATTCATGCAAATTGTTTCTAAACAAAATGAAGAAAGAAAATATATGAAATAACAATGAAAAAACGAAAAGAACAAATGAAATGGAGGTGGGACGTAAAAACAACATGCAGAATATACAGTCAGAAAGAAAATAGATTTAAAGACATGATGGAGAGCAGGATAGAAGGTGGATGTAATGTAATGGAAACTAAATGTAACTAAGACTATTCTTAACCTACCAGGTTAGAAGTCCAGGGTTAAGTGTAATGATATTTCCAATGAAGCCACCATTGTCGTTTTGATCTGCAAACACAAAAATAAGAGTAATTGCAACTGATATATAATAATGTGCAACAAAAAATATACAAGCTTGAAAATATTGCATAAAACAATGAAGGTATTTCTTAAAGGAAGATAGATATTCTATATCACCTAACATTACTCAACCCACCACCTTACCTTTTAAATGAAAATCATAAGTATACAAACCTTGATGGCTCCTTGTGAATATACATGTAGTTCTATTGCCTTTCTTAGCAAACATCAAGAGAGACAATAACTTCCTTTTAGAAAATAGGCTTGCTAAGTAAGATGCTTCCAATTAATGAGAGATTGGGTCGCGAAACTAAAAAAATTTCTCTTGATGATATTGAAATCCTTGGGAGAATAATTTCCAATTAATGGTGAGCAATCAAGATGAGAACCTTGTGAGCTATTATAGGCGATTTTGTCGCATCTGGTCAATAGGCCTACAAATCGAATCAATCCACATCCATGAACACCTTGTCATCATCACCACACAGATCCCTAAGAATGACTCTTCCAAACCACTAAGTTTATGGGTATGAATAATTCATTTTATTTCTTTTAAGGCCCCACAAATCCTACCACTTTAGCGACTTGCATTCAGCAACATGTTGCTTCTTTATGCACCAATGTTGATTAGTGGTAGGTTGTCCATTGTTGGGGGATGTGTTGATTCTAGAAATTCAGGAAATAAAAATAACCTTGACGTTCCCACTTCTAGAAGCTTCTAGGAGTTGTTTCAACCATTTACCATGGATAAGAAGTTTGAATCCTATCTGATCCTACATTTGATATTTCACCTATTAGCCCTTGAGCTCATCCTTCTCTCTTAATTGGATCTCAAGCCTAAATTGTTAAATGGATAAGAATTTCTAAACTATCATCCCTCTCCTATAAATTTGCATCAATTTAGAACATTAGGGTTGGATTTTTGAGACTAATCAAACCCTCATGTTGTTGCCTTGAATCTAAAGAAGTCATGATCGTCGTGCATTAGGGAGACATTGGGGTGGGCCTTGTGATAAGGAAGAAAAAGTCAAATTGGGGAGACTATACAAGTTCAGCTAATATTATTGGTTGTAATCTCTCTCCCATTTCTATTGATACAAAGAGTATATCGTTTTCCTATATGTGTTGCGTTTACATTCATATATTTCAATGCTTTGTTGATACACTAAATAGAGTAGTTGGATAATGCTACATACATGTCATAGATCTTTGGCTTATGTTGATTGTATGTGTAGGTTCTAATTATGGAAATCATAGCTACAATAAGAGCTTACAATTTGAGAGGAGACAAGATCTTGTGACGAATTCCAGGTGAGCATCTTTCCATTATTCAATTTCTCTCAGGGAAACTTTATATTATTTTCTTTTTGTTGTTCTAGACTAGTCCACTAGGTTTAGGGAAGATACTTCTTTCCATGGTCATAATATTCGCATAATAAATTGGTGACTCCACTAGGGATCATTTAATTCCTTTAGTGGTTTCCATGTCCCTGGTACTTGTTGCACCTCTTAAACATACCTTCATTGCCTCACTTAGTCTAAATTGGCCCCAGGAAGACCTTTCATTAAGCTTCATTTGATATTTTATCTTGTAAGTTGGACTTATCTTAATCAATGCTCCACCTGATCTAGAGATAGATCATTACAATCCTCCCTAGCCTTCTCTTCACCTGCACTGCAGAGCACCAGTTCCCTTTAAGCACCTATGCCAAACCCTGCTTCATGCAAAAAAAATCCTTTTGGTGATTTTCTCTTTAATTAGATTTGTTCTAGCTAGTTCTCCTTTTCTTCTAAAGTTTGTTGGTCTCTCAAAAGAATTTGTCTTGTTTACTTTTGGTTTTGAGTGCCTTCTATAAAAATTTGTTTATATTTTCCTTTGTTCTTATCAATTAGGTCATTAACAAATTGATTGTTTGATTATTCATTGATTGAAATAATTGGTGTTTTAGACATCTTTTTTAATAGTTTATTTTGTCAATGATTATGCAAACATCTCAGTTTTCTTCTAAAAATTAAGTGCAACTGAAAAGAGAAATCTTATGCGTCTTGCATTTCATGTAGGGTTTTGTGTGTGAATTGCAATTGGAATAGTTGAATTAGGGGAATTTCATTTAACAAACTTGTTTATTGCATGTTTATTTATTTCTTCTTCCCCTACTTAGCTAGTCCTTTCATTGTTAAAAGGAAAATGAAAAGAGTTTGTTTTGTCATATTAGTTACATTATGGGTGTGTTTAGGTGACATCGAGTTTTGAGCCTTTAAATTGAAACATAATTCAAGATTAACTTCTAAAATTCACTCAATTAACCTAAGGAGCATTTGAAACTTGATGATACATCTAGAGGTCTCGGCTAGAGACATGTTCCAACGTCTTTAAATGTACGAGTTGTCATTTCTTACTAGTGTTTCATTCGAGGGGTGAAATCTCTTTCCACGTATGTAAGTGTATCATAATGTTGTCCATGTACCTTCGGGTATATCGGATGGCGCTCTATGCATGAAAATCATATGGAAATTTTCTCATCATACGGCTACGCATTAGACAACACTGCTATGGACTGCACTTCCACCTACCTCTTAGTATATTTTGGAAGTCCCTTGTAGGTTGTTATCCCACCATAGGTAACCAAGTCTACTTCCTTGTCCACTGTGATACTTTGAAGATAAAATTTGGGTATATTTCTTGCTCGTACGTAAATCCTTATTTCTCCAAGGTGGTATATTGCAGTTCATAGTTGCTTGGAAAACCTTTATTCCTAGTTACCCCTTTTTTATTTATTTGTGTTGTTAATTTCTAAAATCAATTAATTGATCACAAAACGACATCCTCACCATGGAGCAACTCCTTAGTAGATCTTAGATTAAGACTAATAGAAACAATTATCAATTATACCAATCAAGGAAACCCCCTTGATGGGAATCCTAGTCCTTTTCCTTATTTTGGAGATATTGGTGCTCCTTATATGGAAATGTTGTCCATTCCCGGATTTACCATTATTTTACTAGTTTGGTTATTTTTTACCTCCTTACTTATGAATTCCAAAATTTCTCCTCAACGAAGTTCTCCTCCAACTGAACAACATCAACCTCAAGTTGATCATTTTCCTTCTTCACCTTTTTCTTCTTCAACCCTTTCATCCTCCTCGCCTGGTGAAAGTCTTTATTCTAGTAACCAAGAAGCTAAGAAAAAAAAGAAAAGGATGATGAAGAAGAAGAAAAATAAGTAGGGGGGAACCAAACAACCATTTATATTGATGGAACTAGTATGGAGAAACCTCCCAATCAACCCTATAAAGTTAAATTACCTTTGAGTTATGTAAGGGCAATCACCTTCTTATAAATTATCCTAGTATCCCCAAGATATTAGAAGTGTCGTCCACAAGCTCATATCAACCTTTGTTAGCTTAGGTGCTAAGCATGGGTATGCCTCCCTCAGGAAAGATATCATGATGAAAATTTATTGTAACGGATGATGATCTCAACCAATTTTTCTTGATCCAAACTTGTCCTAAGGTAAATCACTTCAGTCATCAGTTATTGTTTCTAACTTTGCACTTTAGGGGGGGAATATTTTATACACCATTTTGTCACATCTAGTCAATAAGCCTACAAACTGGATCAATCCACTTTCATGAAATCCTTTTCATCATCCCTACGCAAATCCATAAGCATTACTCTTTATATCCATGAGTTTCTAGTTGTGACTGCTTCATTTCATTGCTTTTAAGGCCCAACACACCCTACCCCTTTAGGGACCAACAATAGGTTGTCCATTGTTAGGGGTGCGTTGATTCTAGAAATTTGGGAAAATTAAAAATAAACCTGAAGCTTCCTCTTCTAGAAGCTTCCAGGATTTGTTTCAACCATATACCTTGGATAAGAAGTTTGAATCCTATCTCATCCTACCTTGGATATTTCACCTTTTATCCCTTGAGCTCATCCTTTCCTCTTAAGTAGATCTTAGACTAGATTGGTAAATGGATAAGAATTCTTGAACTAACATCCTTCTCCTATAAATTTATAGCCATCTACAACATTAGTGTTGGATTTTGGAGACTAATGTTACCCTCATGATATTTCCTTAAATCTAATGGAGTCATCATATTCATGCATTAGGGTGACATTGAGGTGTTCTTCGTGACAAGGAAGGACAAGTCAACTTGGGGAGATCTCTACAATATCAGCTACTATTCTTGGATGTAAAATCTCTCCTATTTCTATTAATAAAAAGAGTATATCATTTTCCTATATGTGTTATGTTATGTTTATATTCATATATTTCAATGCTTTGCTCATAAATTAAATAGATTAAATAGATAATCTACATAGATTTCGTAAATCTTTGGCTTGTGATGATTGTATTTGTACGTTCTAATTATAGAAATTGGAGCTACGATTCGAGCTTACAAGCCAAGAGGAGAGGAGAGCTTGCGATGTATTCCAAGTAAGCCTCCTTCCATTCTTCAAATTATATAAGGGAAACTTTATATTCTTTGGTTTTTGTTTTTCTAGACCAGTCCACTAGGTTTAGGGAAGATACTTTTGTCCACAGCTATAAATTATGCATACACAATCGAAAATGAATTTGATCATATTCAGAAAGCTTGTCAACATTGTGAGTACCTGACATAACCATCCTCGAAGGCTAAAGATCCTTGACTTCTTGAAATGTATCTTCATATTGAAATGATAAATAATAAGGATCAATCCATTTGAAACAAGTATCATGTGATATACTAGTGGAATCATGGTAAATTGAATAACATGTGTCATGATCAAATAAATTGATTAAGGTGTAAGATTCTCGGTCCATAGAGGATGAGGATAAATCAATTTGGATTTCATTTAGCAAATAACACTATAATTTATTGACACTAAAGAGGATAAATGGTGCCATGAAGAAAATAATCAGTATCAGAATATTCACAAGAAGGATTAGCAGCCGATTACTTTCAAAATATTATGATAGACATGAGTCCTTCAGCCAAATATAATCTTGATAATGATTAATTTCACAACTTTTCTCATCCATGAAATATATACATTCCAAATCTAAGTTTGATATAAGAGATTTGCATGATGATAAATCTATTGAAATAAGATGGTAAATGTGATCATAGACTAAATATTGAAAGTTATAAAAAACTATGTCTGAAGTACAAAACATCTTTCAAAAAGGAATTTACATTCAACGAAACCATGAAAAGAAAAGAATTTTATGAGAATATCCTAATATGATTTGGTTTAGGGGCGTTACCAGAGTTGTGAGGACCTCGCAGAACCATTAATGGAAGTTGAAGTGCCACTACTTCCTGAGAAGTCCTTAAACATTCCAAGATTGTAGAATGAGATATTGAAGATTGAATTATATCATGCATGGTGTATGGATAGCCACCATCTCTAATTTCAACAATATCACTGTTATGGAAATGCCTCTACTTCCTGATAAGTCCTGAAACATTCCAAGATTGTAGAATGAGATATTGAAGATTGGATTATATCATGCATGGTGTATGGATAACCACCATCTGTAATTTCAACAATATCACTATTATGGAAATGTTAGCCATCTACATCATTGATTTGGTCATAATTTACATCTTCGATAAATAGATTACCCAAGTAAAAAGATTCTTGTAATTGCACATTTAAAGATGGATCAATCGAACAAACCTCATGAGTATCCTAGATAAAATAATTTTCTTCATGCAAAACAGGGAATGATAAGGAATGGAAAGGATACTTGATAAGTTTCTTACCTTATTCTTCATCATTGATGACCTCACTATCTTGAGTCAATTCAAAATCCAACCTATTAGATAATAAATTTGAAGAGCATGGAGGATTAGAAACAATATGATGCAAGGGATAGTGAGGTGAAGAGGAAGTTTCCATAATAACATCTTCTTTAACCGAATTTGATTTAGTGTCTAAATATTTTGAAAAAAAAAATCTCGAGAAACCAAAATATCAAAAGTTCCACTTGGGAAATCATCATTACATACAATGACAGGGCCAAAATCAATAGAATGAAGTTTTTCCAAGATTTCAGATTGATTAATAAAATTAACATTATTTAATAGATCACCAAGATTTCTAGATTCAAAATCAATCAGGATAGGAGAACATTATCTTGACACAAAATATTCTGAAAAAGAGAAGAAAGATCGAAAGAATCCTGACCTTGCTAGTCCATTATCTATTAAATGTGACTACCTTCCTCTTCATTGATACTTGGATTTAGAAGAGACTAATCAAGTGGTTGAAGGGGCAAGGGATCATATGAAAGAGATGACAGAGGAATATAATAATCAAAATAAAATTCAAGACTAGTGTTATGAGTGTTAATGCCATCTGGTTGAATGGAGGGATTATTCTTCACTATATGATTCATGAACCATTCCAAATTATCCTCACTCGGATCAAGATCATGGGAAATGGATGATGGTTGAGAAGATGGAATAGAAATTTGATTTATATATTTCCCAACTTCAACATCATTACAAGGAGGAACCCAAAATGGTACTATAAAGGGAGGAGGAATAGGAGAAAACGAAATAATAGGCTCCTCCTATAATATTTGGAGCATATCACAATTTCCGAAAGCTGAGAGAATGTAAGAATTTAGGGGTTTAGATTCACATTGATTGAAAGAGATACGAACCAAATGTTCAAAAAATTTCTTGAATAAACCCCAATCAATTCTTTGTTAACGAAACACATAATATAAGGGAAGGGATTTGTTTTTAAAATACTCAATTGATTCATTAGGCTCCGTTCTAATTCGATTAATTATTTTATAAACATCTCGGTACTCATCCCTATAAAAATCTTGATGAAGATTGTAAAGGAATTGACAAAAAGAATCAATGGAAGTAGATGGTAAGTTATGACATCATCAATTAACGTGACCTTCAAGACCGAGGGTGAATAGAATAGACATAACATATTCATCATCGATTTCAAGAGATCTATAAAACCCAATAAAATAATTTATGTTTTTGGTTAAAAATGTACCACCCTCACCATGAAACTTTAATTGAGACAAGAAATGAACAATTTCCACAAATATTGAAACTTTACCAGAAGGTAGGTTAGAAAAACACTTCAGGATTATGATTTGGGAAAGAGCCATTAAAAGAAAGAGATTCAGAATAGACTCAATGGGCACAACATGTCGTCTATGCCTCCTAGTGCCAGAATGTTGATAGTGTTGGATACTAATGACATACAGGGAGTCCCCCAAATGTGAAATCACAATTGGAGTAGCAGCCCCATATGGATTACCAGCCTGACCACCATAACACAGAGGTTCATCTTGGTATCAACATATAACAAAAAAAATTATATAAATAACCTTGAATAAGAATGTTATTTGACATTGAAAAACTCCTATTATAATGTGTAAAAGGACACCTTCACGAGAGGGAGAAAAAAAGTGAGCCTCTAGAAGGAAGAAATACTACTAAGCTAAGAGGGACACATGAGATCATAAAAAGATTCATTAGTGCAATAGTTCACATAATTATTGTAAATCAAATACAACACACATTCAATAGGATAGGCATTGTTACCACTCAAACTAGCAAGGGACCTAAAGGGGTTCCTAAGAGGGAAACTACTAGGTTAAGGGCAACAGTGGAGGCTTCGCCCACTATCACCACAACTAAGTCTCCCTTCTCTTTACAAAATTATATCAATGGGAGGAGTGTCGATAGCCTTGGGATCACTTATGAAGTATATGTCAATGAATAAGTGAGAAGAAACCCTGAAAAACCCTTTCCCAAGGATGGAGTGAAGAATGGAGCTTGCTTTCTCTTTAACAAAGTTACTTGGTCCACCAGGAATGATGGGTGGGTATCGAAGGGTTGTGGGAGAAATGATAAGCTTATGAATAAATTTCCTAGTCCACGTTCGGGGATGGAATGTAGAAAACAATGATGTTCCTTTCCTAGACAAGGTTAAAGGAAAGGACCAAAAAAGAATATTTACTTCAAAAGGTTGAATTGATCCTATTGAAGTCTAGCCTTGGGGATGCCTAGGAAAAATTCGATCATAGAGATAGGGATTGGGATTCCTAGAGATTCCACCATTAGAATTTCATTAAATTTGTAGGAGAAGGAGGGGACCCAGCATCACAGTAGCCTATAGTAGATAGAAGTTTTTCCTTGGGTTAATTCTCAGGAAATTGATGTCCTATGTGACCTAATGGGGCTAGACTTGGGGGAAACTAGGAAAATCGTAAAATGAGGGTCAAAATGATCACTCTTTTTGAGGGATCAGTGCCTATTTCACTTTGGGATATGGAGTCAAGGATAATGATGAGTAAGAACTTGGTTTCTTGTTCAAGGAGGACTAGAAAGTCAAGTTCGTCCAATGTTGAGAGAAAGAAACAAAAAGTGGGCTTCAAGCATTTATACTTTAGGTAAAATGATGCAATATTATCGATACAAATATATATCTAGGTCATTTCATTTATATAAGATTGGCCCATACATTAAATTAGCTAAAACATGCTCAATTCCACATTTTAATAATGCAACAATTTTCCCTAATTTTAGCAGTATGCAGTAACAAGAATAATAGCAGTAAAATTTACTTAAAACATTATAGATTATATCCAAACAGTATTTTGTTTTCTCAATAAATCTCCAATACAAGAGAAATATCCCAAATCCATACATCAAAATTCATCCATCTCCAAAAAATATCCACCAAGGAAAAAGTGTGAAATTCTCTATGATTAGAGAGATCGAAAATCAAGTGATTCTAAAAATGAGCATATCTAACATCAATATATAGCCTCCTAAGGAGTTTTAATTAGACTATGGGCCTACATTAGCCCCTAATGATAAAATAATGTGCAAATAAAACCCCTATTGGTGACAAGCCCACCAAACTAGATCACAAATGTAAAAGTAAGCCTCACAAGGGACCAAATAATAATATGTGCATGTCGTGGGGCCCTACAAAGGCTCAGTAATATCTTGAAGGGCCATATTTAGGAATAAATTCCTTTAAATATAATGGAAAGTGGGGTGGTCCCTTGTTCTCCATGTAGTAGACCTGTGGTGCTTCTAGTGGGTATAAGGGCACACAGATGATGCCATGGGTCGCCATATGAATCAAAGATCCTGTGCAAGGGTTCAAGTGGTGGAATGAATGCTTCCATGACATAATAAAAGTCCTGGAACACTTGTTAAGAGTGTGGGGCTCCTATGGGGATTTGCTAGGCATAACGAACCAAGAATATCACCATCATCCTAAGAGTGGATCACTAGTAATCATTGAACATCCATGATGATCAATGGAGTGTTATCTGCTGTTATAGAGGCCAATAGCTCTCTATCTGCAACCTACATGTGCCAATGTAGTCATTTTGGGTTAGGGTCCCATATAGGAAGACCAAACCCAAATGGAAACTACCTATAATCATGCATAAGATCCAATGCATCTCATAGGCTTCCAGCACAATCAATCATTAAAATAATTGGGTAAAAGATCTTACAAATCATGGATAACAACGAGGACACTTCATAATGGCATGCCCTTCCATAGTGGGCTTTGGCATGTGCCAGTTTCTCTAGGCTCCATAGGGTTTTAGCCAAATACTTTACAAGGTAGTTTTAGCCATTAAAGGGGATAATATGTCCAAGGTAGATCCCTCTAATGGGGGTGGCAAGTGAAAAATAAGTGAGGTGGAATAAGGAATGAGAGGGGCAACCTTCGGCCACATAGTGGGGCATAGCAGTAGCTAGATAAAGGGAAGCCCACACCTAGGTATGTAATGTATAGGAGCGAGTATTCATGGTACATGAGGTCCCCAGACCTTGATGTTTCCACCCTTATTCATATACCTTTATCCTCTTATGAATTTTCTTTAATTAACTACTCGGGGTTAATAGAAAAGAGAATTATGTGTAAGATATAGCAGTGATTACCCCTTTTAGGTAAGGCAATTCATTTCCCTCCAGGGGTTGTGACAATCATGGGTTCCTAAATGATAAATGAGGCTCATATAGGGCCTATGGAACTAGGGTGGTGGCCAATGATTAGGGTAGAGCTCATGTAATGGATTTTTCCCATGTGATAATTAGTTTTGTCTCAACCATATTTTGCATTTTGTGGTACAATTTCCTGTTAAATGTGGTCAATTATGCTTTTCATTTTTTTTTAAATTGCTTCAACCTTTGGGGCATCATTCTAGGCCTGACCCCTTCCCACGGTGGGGGAAATGGGATAGGGAGGTTAGCCCAATGTGGACCCAAAATGAGAATGTGGACCCAAGTGTGAGAAAAGATGAATGGGGGTATATTGAGTGGAAATGGAGTAATATGTGCTGGTAAAGGAGTGTGACCATGCACCCAAAATGAGGGTTTCCAAATTAGTACCACCCTAGAGCCGAATGGTAAATAAAAGAGATCCCACAGGACTAATATCCAAGGGTAACAACCAAAATTGATCAAGGGGACGAGAACACAAACTAAGCCCACTATTTTCGCCAAACACCTCCATCATTCCATACCAAAAAGTATCCATGATAAATAAAATCAATACTTAATTACCAAATGACAATGCATACCTTTACATTTGGGAAGCCCACCTTGAAACATATGATCAATATAGGCGGGTGAGTGACCGCATGGTTGGCTCTGGTGGTAGAGAAATGGTACAAAGAACTAGTAGGAGGAATGAAGGGGTTGTTGGCTACCTGTTGAGGCTCATCATGGAGGAAATTTTCTCTTGGGGACATCACACACAAAGTGGTGGGTAACAGGCACCAAATCCACCACAATACTTCAATTTCCTCAGTACATATGAAAACAACATATATCATAGACATCACAAAAATAATCTTAAAACATTTGCAATACATTCATGAATATGTGTTGGCTCATTGAATTCAATTATAAGGTGAAATATCCAACTACACAATTACAATCATGAGACACTAGTTCCAATAATGGAACATTAAGTCACTTCTTTCTTCTCCAAAGAATAGTGTTCTCTCCTATGCCTAGTAGAGAAGCCAAGACTAGATCTCTAAAGTTCATGCCTCCAAAATCCCCTTGCTTGAGTTATGAGGTTGCTTTTATAACAAGAGGAATGACCTTTAATATACTCATGACTCTTGGATTACCCTCATGACTCTATAACTTCTATTGTGTCCTTTGGACTTCTATATGACTTTTGGACTTCTATACAATTTTTGTCCACATATGACTATGTGAATCCTCATGTTCCACATATGACTCTTGCATTACATTTTTTCCTTTCTTGATAATACATCATTACATTTCGCATGATGATGTGGCATGACACATGGACACATTTACCATTATGATGATACTTGTAAAGGTTACAAATTGACCATGATGACATGGACTTCATGATGGGGTGGCAATGCCAATTTGTCTTCCTTGCTGCTTCATATTTCATTAGTGATGATAATTAAGATCTATGCTTCATATTCATGGAAGGTATTCTTTATTCCTTATCTTCACCCTCCAAGTAGCCTTTGATCACTATCAAAATCCTTTGAGTCATCATGCAATGTCTTATTTCTCTCTTGTTCCATGATATACTTCATGTCTTCATGATTTTATTTTTTGTTCTTCATTTCTGCAAGTGTTTCTTTATGCTTTATCCTTATTATCTACTTGAGAATCTCCTTATCATGGTGAGATAGTACTCCTACAAATGAAGATCACTTGTGGCAAGTAAGAAACAGTCTTAAAACACTTATTATGTTAGTACTTAGCTCATGTAATTATCATATTATGATAGTCCTGTGAAAGGATTAAAATAATAGTGCTTGATGAGGAGGGCATAGTCAAACTCATCCAGGTTCAGAAGAGGATTTTAAGGTGTGATTGCATGCTCAAACGAGGGAAATCAAACTAAATGGAGCAAGGGAGAAGTCCAAAGAGACAAAGGAGTGGGGATTTAGGCCTTCAAGCCTTCAAGGTGCACTCATGTACTCAAAGAGAATAAGAGGGCAGAAGGGTGCACTCCAAAGAGACAAAGAAGTGGGACTTTAGGCCTTTCGACCTTCAAGGTGAACTCATGCACTCAAAGAGACTAAGAAAGTGCAAGGATACACTCCGAAGAGATGAAGGAGTGAGGCTTAGAGCCTCCATGCATTTAAGGTGTGCTCATGCTCTCAAAGAGGGAATTGTTCTTTGTGCCTAAGGAGTGTGCTCAAGATTAAGGCTTTGTGATTGCTTTGTGCACTCAAAAGGAAGGATGAAGCTTCATGCTTTTTATTGCACCAGGAACTCTAAGGATTCATGGTTCGTTAGTGCGTCAAGCGTTCTAAGAGAAAAATGAAGTTTCATATTTCATGATTACGGCATGCACTCAAGGAGGGAAAATTTATTTGAGCTAGAGGAGTGCGCTCACAGTCCCTAAATGCACTCAGGATCTGAGAGTCCACTTTTGAAGGAAATAAGTTCCTTATTTATAGTGTTCTTTTTAGAGGAGAGAAGGTCCTTGCTATTATGAAGTGAACATTTTCACTAAAAATTTGAAGTGTGCTTCATTTCTTTGAAGCATGCTTCGACTTGGGATTGCATGGGTTTCTCCAACATCAGCTACTTGTTTATTTGGAATGCGCTTTTCAACGAGGGAGGAAACACAAGGCTAGGTGACTTATCCTTAAGAAGTACTAATGCATTGTGAGAGGTAGTATACCTTATAAAATGATTAATGCGCAAGTATGGGAGGAAATATATGACAATGAGTCTCATGAATAAGCTTCCCTGATCACCTAGGAAGAGGATTAATGCCTTTAGAACTTGCTTTGGACTAAAGGACCAAAAAAATCTCTCAAAATGGCTAAGTGTGGTACCAAGAGAGTAATAGAAAGAAGTACATCCTAACATGACTCAACCATAGATGACACACATAAATTCCATCAATACAAGGCAATAGAATGTGCATGACTCATGAAAAACAGTCACACCTTGAAAAAGGAACAAAGTGACATGTATTTCTAAGTGTGATGGTTGAAATGACACATTACAACACTTAGAGCACAAGCTTCGATAAAAGTGGTGACTATGGCAAAAAGGTGCGCTAAGTTGAAGGAATGAGTGTGCCATAACTAACTTCGGTGATACGCAAAGGTGTGAAAGAATTAAGAGTGAAAATACAAAAGTGATGCCTACAACGAGAGGAAAACTTGAAGACGACACTTGCAAAATCCAAATGACATTAAAAGAAACACATGTTGAAAAAAATACAACATGAAAATGACACTTATTAAAGTAAAATAAAGTTAAAACGAGAGTTGTGAATTTGAAAGTGACATTTCTAAAATAAATAATGTGCAAAAGATGACAGTTGAAAAAACTCACCAAAATAGAACTACAAACACAACAAAGTGAGGGAGATTGTCAATGGAAGTGCACACTAACTGCCAGTATGAGTTGAACATTGCATTGATATTGTGTTTATGTATTGTGTTATGCATGTTCAAGATTGAATAAAGGAAATTTTCTCATGAATTCGTCGAAGAATAAGCACGTGTGTGCAAGTGAATTGATAGTTTAAAACTAGGAAAAAATTACTTGAGTGATTTACAAATCATGAAATGACCATGGATTAACCATGGATTAACCATAAGGCAAAAAGCTTTAAGATCCTCAACCATAGGTCACATGAAAGGAGGGGAAACAACTCTGTAGGAAAAAATATTAATTGAACAACAAATCCCTTTCCATGGATCCAACCCCAACAACCTCAATCCCTAGCCATAAGCTCAGATTCCCCTAGCTAACACCCAAGTGGCACAACCTCAGTCCCTTGATGTTGCCCATCCTCCAGGGTGGCTTATGGTTTGCTAGAATGGTATCACCCTACAAATCCAAGAGCTCTAATACTATCCAAATTCTAAGTTCCAATTAGCTAAAACCAAATAAACTCATAGTTAGTTCCATGGTTAGAACCAGGACTCACAACCTATCACTGAACCAAGTTCCTCACTAGAACTCCATGGCCACCAATTCATAATTGGAACAACCATGACTCACCCATACATGATGCATTCAATTCTATAAGAACACCTCTGACCTCCACTAGAACTCCATGGAAACCAAGCCATAACTATATACACCAAGCTCCCAGAGCCACCAAGCCTCACACAACTAGAGCACCAATATTTAAAAACAATATGCATCCAATTCAGGTGGTTAACTAAGTAACCACACCAAAACTAGTTGCATAGTCCTACCCCTAGAATCTCTGGTTACCAGTCAACGATATTAAATAATCCGATAACTGAATCTTATGAAAAATTGACTAAATTCATAAATATCATAGACACCTATACTTACTTTTACCTACATAGATTTACCTTGCCATGTGGCACCCCTTTAGAGCCACATTGGCCATGTGTGCATTATTTTACCAAAATACCCAATTGTTACCCTTTTCCCTTAGAGTTACACCTCCCATACTATTTTTCATGCAGTGGGCTCCACATCCACCATATTTTTATTATTAATAAATGTTTAATTACATATTAGTTAAAAATATAGGCTCTTCAACCTCACAACCTTTATAGGCATAGATATTTTGTCATGCACGCCACATAATATAACTCAGATCACCAACCTATTGTAACATATTCTGGAATACAGGCCACATAAAGTTATTCTCTTCTCCTTTAGAATCTACTTACAAACAAGACTTCAAAGACCCAACTACCCAAGTGAATAAACCATCCAAGCCGCAAGCCATCCCCCAGCAAGATCTTCCCTAATAAAACTTCCAAAATTTTGATATTGCTACACTGATACTACAACATCAACCTCTGCAACAGAATTTTGGCACTGTGACTTTGACCCCCTCTACTACTACAAAAATTTTACATCTTGCAACCTGTAGTTTCATAAACCCTAGTGAGACAAGAGAGAAATACTTCTTGATAAATTTCAACTTTTTTTCCTCTTATTCAACCTCCCAACTACTCTTCCTTTCTTGAGATGTGTGTGAAAATGAGTATAATTTCACTCCTTTATATAACCTTTCTTGGTGCTCGAAGAGCCCTCTTTTAGGCCTAGTTAATATTGCTCTTGTTACGACTTGGAATTGGCCTTATCCATGGATTTTTCTTGATAAAATAAATATTTTTCTTCATTACTATGAGTTCAAATGGGACTATAACACATGACCAATATTATTATTTATCCAAAAAAGGACTTAAAGACCTAAAATCATGAGGAACATGCTTTGACTCAAACTTGAGTCTGAAACCAATACTCCAAAATAAATTATATTTTTTTCTCTTTCATTTGCTTTCATTACAAAGAGTATATAATGTCATGATTACAATTGCATCATAATGAAGATCTAACCTAGTTACAATTTTCTCCCTCTCTCTCCCCCCTTATCTCACTTCCCACTTTTGTCCCCCTAATCTCTCTCTCCTTCCCTCTCACCCATTCCTGCCCCTCCCTCTCTACTTCTCTCTCTCCCTCTCCCTCCATAACCTTCATCCTCTCCTTCCCCCCTCTTTCTCTGCCCCACTCCTTCCTTGTCCCTATCCCTCTCTCCCTCTCTCTCCCTACTAATCCTTGTCCTCTCTCCCTTCTTATCCTTCTCCCTCTCTTACTCATCTCCCTACATTCCTCTCTCTCTCCCCTCCTCTCTTCCCCCATCTATATCTCCTTCCCTTTACCATAATCTCCTCCCTCTCCTTCTACTTCTCTCTCTCTCTCTCTCTCTCTCTCTCTCTCTCTCTCTCCATGCCCTCTCTTCCTACCTATCCATCTCTCTCTCCTACTCCATCTCCCTTTCCCCCTCTCCCTCTTAATCTCCCCGTTTTCTCACTATATATATCTCCCCCTCACTCCCTCTACTTATCACTATCCCTCTATCCCTCTCTCTTTCCACATCCCTCTTCCCCCCCACATCCACTATCTCTCCCCCCTTCCCTCCCTCCTCATTAACCTCTCTCTCCCCTCCCCCTTTCTATCTTTGTGCCACTCCCACATCTTCCTCTCCCTCTCCCCTTCACCCTTGCCCTCTTCCCCCCACCCCGCTCTCTATCCTATCCCTCCCACAACCCTCCCACCCCTCGCACTCACTCTTTGTTCTTGTTTACTCCTCCCACACCCTCTTGTTGGCCCAATGGTTAATTTAACAAGAAATTTATAAATGAAATTGAACGAAAAGGCACAAGTAAAAACACAATGTTTTACATGGTAAAACCTTGACAAGGTGTCAAGGAAACATCCATAGGGCAAGGGATTGTATTTTCTATTTAATCAACAATGATTCTCCTGCTTACAATAGTTCGAGCATTCATCATTTTATAGTAGTCTCCTCCGTTACATAACTTTTTTTTCGATATAAAATTAACTTGGTAGTAGATACAATTTTTACACATATTTACAAATAGTTGTCAAATTCCAATAAACTCCACCTTGACAACAATTTTCCTAATCCCTTTCCCATGCCCATTCATCATCTCTTCTGCAAGCCAAGAGAAGCTAAACACCATTGCAACTTCTCTACTGTAATTGGCTTTGTAAATATGTCTGCACAATTTTCCCATGTATGGACCTTCTTAAGAGCTACATTTCTACCATTGATCACATGTCTCAAAAAAATGATATCTTACATCAATGTGCTTGGTCTTGCTGTGATAAGCTAGATTTGTAGCCAAGTAAATAGCACTCTGACTGTCACAGAGTACATTCACTCTCTCTTCTGACCTTCAACCAGATTGCTTCTTTATTGGCGTCTAAAGCAGCTATATATTCTGATTTGGTAATGGATAGCACAACTGTTTCTTGAAGCTTTGGCATCCAACTAATTGCTCCACCTGCAAGAGTAAAGACATAACTTGTAGTACATATCCTTTTGTCCAAATCACCTGCATAATCAGCATCTACATATCCGTAAACTTATCCTTCACTACCATTAAAGATGATGCAATGGTCACTTGTGCCTCTTAGATATCGAAGCACCCATTTCACTTCTAGTCAATGTTCTTCAATTGGATTTGCCATGAGCCTGCTGACAACTCCAAATGCATGTGAAATGTTAAGTCTTATATATACCATCACATACATTAAGTTTCCTACAACATTTTCATATGGTACATGTGACATAGATTGGTTTTCTTCATCATTTTTAGGACTCAAAACCAAAGAAAAATTAAAATGGGAAGATAATGGAACATTAACAAGTTTCACACTATTCATATACAACTTTTCAAGTACTCTTTCCACATACTTCTGCTGTGATAACCAAATCTTACCATTTTTCCTGTCTCTATGTATCTCCATGCACAAGATATGTTTTTCTGCTCCAAGATCCTTCATATCAAACATCCTAGAAAGTTGAGCCTTTAAATTGTTGATCTCTTCCATGCTTTGCTTTCAATAATAATATCGTCAACATACAAAACTAAGATAATAAGTATGTCGCTAAAACTTTTGATGTATACACAATGATCATACTCACTTCTTATAAAGTTCTGGCTCACCATGAAGGAGTCGAAACTTTTGAAACATTGCCTGGGAGACTGCCCCAGGCCATACAATGATTTCCTAAGCTTGCAAACTATTTTTTTGTTGCGACCTTGTACAAAACTTTCTGGTTGTTCCATATATATCTCTTCATCCAAATCATCATGTAGAAAAATTGTTTTAACATCTAACTATTCTAACTCAAGGTTAAGTAATGCAGTTAGTGCCAACATAGTATGAACATAAACAAGTTTTACAACTGGTGAAAAAATCTCATGAAAGTCAATACCTTCAACCTGAGAATACCCTTTTGCTACCAGTCTTGCCTTATACCTTTCGATACTTCCAGCAACTTTTCGTTTCAACTTAAAGACCCATTTACATCCAACAACACTTCTCCCTTTAGGAAGTTCTACAAGATCCTTGGTATTGTTCTTGGCTAATGAATCCATTTCTTCTTCCATAACATTTTCCATTTTTCGCTATCGATATCATCTACTACTTCCTAATAACAAGAAGGTTCCCCATATTTAGTCATCGAAGCATAAGATGAAGTAGAATATTCATAACTTCTGGGAGTTTTTCTTTCCCTTGTAGACCTTCTTAGAGTGATTGGTTGCCAAACTAGTTTAGAAACTTCAACAACTTCCTTTGTATCTTCATCACCTTTTCCTCTAGAAGTGTCTCCTTCCTTTCAACTTTCAAAGAAAGGTATGGCCTCTAA
Source organism: Pinus taeda (assembly GCA_000404065.3). Lineage (NCBI taxonomy): Eukaryota > Viridiplantae > Streptophyta > Pinopsida > Pinales > Pinaceae > Pinus > Pinus taeda. The sequence continues at coordinate 12,172 of APFE031738368.1, read as the reverse complement.
TTGAATTTGTTGATTTGGCGATACTTGTTCCTGTTCAATTCTTTCAACATTTGATTTTAAAAGAGAAGATTCGTCAAATGTTACATCTCTACTAAGACTATCTTTCATGATGTAGGATCCCACAACCTGTATCCTTTCACTGCATAGTCATACCCAACAAAGACATAACATTTCAATTTTGGATCTGATTTTGAACGATGATTTTTAGGAATAAGATCATAGGCATCACAACCAAATATCCTTAAATGTAAATAATCACAAGACTGACATGACCAAACTTCTTCAGGAATTTTACAATTAATTGCTACTAAAGGTGATATGTTAAGTAAATAACAAGCAGTGGATACTACTTCTTCCCACAACTCCTTTTGTAGGTTAGCATTGTTGATCATGCTTTTGGATCTTTTGATAAGATTCTAATTCATACATTCAACAACACCATTTTGTTGAGGAGTATAAACAGTAGTTTTGTGTCTAACAATTCCTTCATCCTTACAGTATTGTTCAAATTCTAGAGAAGTAAATTCACCACCATTATTAGTTCTTAAACATTTAATTCATTTGCCTATTCTTTTTTCTACCATTGCTTTAAATAGTTTAAAGACATTGAATACATCAGCGTTCATTTTTAGCATAAAGACCCAAAATTTATGGGAGAAATCATGAATAAACATTAAAAAATATAGAGCACCTCCATATGATACAACAGGAGATGGTTCCCATAGATCAGAATGAATATAGTCTAAAATTTCTTTACTATTATGACTTCTAGTTTTAAATCTATGTTTACATTGTTTTTCATAAACAAAATGTTTGCAGAAATCTGACTTCAAGGATTTCGAATTAGGAAGTAATTTAGAGTTCATTAGTACGTGAAGACATTTCCTGCTCATGTGGCCCAATCATTGATGCCATAGGCGAGTATCTTCTTCTTCTTTCTCTAACACAATGACTGCTTCACTAACGTGAGTACTTCCTTTCAGTCTATAAATATTTCTGACCTTTTCTTCCTTCATAACAACCAGGGCACCTTTCGAGACTTTCAACACTCCATTGTGACCTATAAACTTATAAGCATTTGAATCCAACACTCCCAAGGAAATCAATTTTTTCTTCAATTCGGATACATGTATAACACTAGTTAATTTTATAATTGTGTTATCATACATTTTAATCCTGATATTTTCCACCCGAACAATTTGACATGATACATTATTACCCATAAACACATAACTACCATTTACATATTCATATAGAGTAAACCAATTTCTGAGTGGACACATGTGATGAGAAGCACTAGAGTCTAACAACCAACCTCCAAAATCATGAGAGACATTACATACAGGTAAAGTTTCATCTATCACACATAATTCTTCAGCAGATAAAACTTTGTCTATCATACCTGAATCAACTGGATTTGCTTCCTTCTTTGGGTTATAAGATTCTTTTCGTTTCCAACAGTTATTCTTGAGGAGTCTAATTTTATTGCAGTGCCAACATTTTTCCTTCCAGTTCTTTCCCTTTGATTTTGATCTCGAAGACCCCCTTGTTTTTTCTCCTGGCTTCTAGTGCAATTGTCTCAGTACTAGATTTCCTTCGTACTACTTTAGATAAGAGAGCTCCCACAACTGATTAAAATTTGAAAGAATCAACAATTCTCAAACTGATTGAAGTTATGAAGTGGTCCCACGACTCAGGTAGAGAACACAACAAGGTTATAGCTTTGTCTTCTTTCTGAATTTGAACTTCCACATCTGATAATTGGCATATAAGTGTACTAAAAACATTTAAATTTTCTGCAACTTTTGTACACACCTTCATCCGAAGACCATACAATTGTCTTTTTAAATAAATTCTATTGGTTAACGACTTTGTCATATATAGCTTTTCCAGTTTTTCACATAAACTTGCCATTGCACTCTCTTCAACAATGTTGAAGAGAACTTCATCTGCCAAGCATAACATGATGGTACTGAGAGCTTGGGCACCCAAGTCCTCCCAATCTGATGTTGTCATGCTAGAGGGTTTCTTATTTGCCTCGTTTAATACTTTGTGCAACCCTTGTTGCACCAACAAATCCCTAACTTTCAGTTTCCATAGAGAAAAGTTGTTCTTGCCGGTGAATTTCTCCACCTTGAAGTTTGCATTCATCATTTTAGCCATTTTTTTCCTACAAATCCTTCCTCCTAGGGTTTCATTTTTTAAGCTAGGGTTTATTTTGGTTTCCCTTCTTCAGAAATCTAAGTAAAACCAAATTTCTCAATCTCCCCTTTTAAAAAACAAGACCTTATTTCAATTTTCGGGATTATGTTATTTAAAGAAAAAATCCCCCCTTTTTCTCTCAAACAGAGAAACCCTTCAACAATTTTTGTTGAAAAAATAAACTTGCTTTTATTTCCTTTAGAATTAATGAAACCCTACTTTTGCCATCAATTTTAACAAATTTCTAGAAAAAATAAAAAATTTGTTGTTTTTTTTAGCCCAAAAAATTATCCGGCTCTTCCACAAAGGATTAATTAAAAAAAAATCTTCTTGTCGGTCTTCCAACAGTGGCCTCCTCTTCCTTCTTCAACAAGTGAGCAATTGGTTTTTCTACTCCTCTTCCTAGAAAATGGCATAAACGACAGGCTTCCTCCTTCAATAGATGGCTGGGATTAAAAAAATGCAGGAGACTTAAATTTCTCACACCTTTGTTGTTGAACTTTTGACTGTGTGGCCCTGAGTTTGAATTCACTTGAATTCTTTTCCAGTGCGTAGGTTTTTTCTTCTCAATCATGAACAATGAAAGAAACAAAACAATGATACAAACTTTTAAAAAAAAAATGCAGCACAACTACAACAACACTTCTTAAAACGGTGGCAGCAACTCTTTTTCTTTGCAATAATAGTAGTCTTTTCCTTACTGGTTTCTTGATCAAAAAACAGGGGCACGACTTTCTTTTTCCAATGAAAATGTTATTCTCTACTCCTTTTTCCATTCACAATCGTTGCAAGGGCTTACAAAGGTGACAAGCTTCAACATACTATGTGCAGGAGCAGATTATCAATCTTGACTAGTGGCTCTTCCTCTGGTGGCAACTGCAAGCTTCTAGATAGACGATGGTGACTTCAACGAGTGTGGGCTTTTCCAAAACATTGGTCCCCATTTTTTCGGATGCATCAATAGAATTGACCTTTGATACCAATTTTTGGCCCAATGGTTAATTAAATAAGAAATGTATAAATGAAATTGAATGAAACTGCACCAGTAAAAACACGATGTTTTACGTGGTAAACCCTTGACACGGTGTCAAGGAAACATCCACAGAGTAAGGGATTTCATTTTATATTTAATCAACAATGATTCTCCCGCTTACAATAGTTCGGGCATTCGTCATTTTATAGAAGTCTCATGTATTACATAACTATTGTTTCAATATAAAACTAACTTGGCAGTAAATACAATTTTTACACATATTTTCAATTAGTTGTCAAATTCCAACACTTGTCCCTCTCTCCCTCCCTTTCCTCCCTCTCTCTCCTTCTACCTTTTGTACTCCCTCTCTCTCTCTCTCTCTCTCTCTCTCTCCCCTAGACAAATATCCATGTTAGCGCCATGTTTACAATCCAGATGGAGATGAGAAATGATATATAAGGGAATATCCTCTAAGAATTTTAATGCCACAAGCCTCCATTAAGTTATTAATCCTTCTCACCTCCTACTGTAAACTGTTTCACTTTTCTTCCTAGAAAAATTGATTAAAATTTCATATTTAATTTAATTTATTTCATATCACATTTTAGAAAAATGAAGGAAAGGGATGTAATGTAATCTAGATCAGAACTACACATACCAATAAAATACAAATCTACTAGTGGTCCTAAGAGTCATATTTATCTGAGGGAACAATTACCCTCATGAATGAAAGAATGGGTAGATATTACACCTAGGATTCACCAATTCATAGAATATATACCACTACATGTTTTTTCATCAAGGAATTTCTAAAGGAAAGTTATCTCTTTGCCTATTTTAGTGGCCTTCAATAGAAAAATAAAAAAGAATGCAAACAATAACCCATAGTAGACAATAATTCAAAGGAGCACTCCGAAATCCATAATAGAAAGGAGAACTAGAAAATCCCCAACACACTCCCATGATAGAGGATAGAGTAAGGAATTCGGGGTAGAAGAAGAGCTTAATGAGAAATATTTTCATGATCCCAATAAAGAAACTCAATATAAACAAAGAGTAGCACTCTAGAATCCACAACACCACGGTGTCCCATGATCAAGTAGCCAATTAAAGGAAGAAGAGTTTAGTGAAAATGATTTGTGTGATCCCTATAATAATGCACAAATTCTCTAACCATCACTTATCCATCAATCTCAACAGTTAATAATCTTTACAATTCAAATAGTGTATGGAAGATTACAAGTTTAAAATAATTCAAAAATTTAACCAGTATGCAATTTCTATTTTAGTTTTATTGGAAAGGCCATGTGATGTATGATTGTGCTTTATTTTAGTTTTATTGAAGAGGGAATGTGCTCTAGGGACAGGTTTTGTAAGGAGTGCAGTCTCTACCACTTAAGTGAATTATGCATTTAGAACAATTGAAAATTGATATATGAAGTAGAAAAGTTAATTGTCTGGTAAGGGATATGGGCTTGCAAAAATTTCAGTGGATAACAACCACTACTATGTTGGTACATTTACATTTTTACTCCTACATGATAAAGCATTGGAGAAAGCATAAACCATGCTAGGTATCTAGTGGGCATACTTATTTACATATCATTTCTATTCATTTTTTATGCAAATACTTGCTTAAATTACGGTGAGTTGTAACTGATTGTAAATATGTTATTTATATTTATTTGAGTCAGAGCTATTTTCAAGGATTTTAATTATGAAGCTTAAAAATGAAAATTTATTGCAAAAATCTGTAAAAATCATGACAAAAATATTACAACTACATCAAGAAATTATGGCAAAAAGAATCTTTAGGTAACTATCCACATGGCACAAAGGCTGTGATAAGACCTTTCAAAGTTAAAAATTATAACTTGGATTGGTCAATACTAAAATAATAGTGGTCAACATGCAAATAGATTGCTATCCACATGGCACAAATACTGTAATAAGACCTTTCAAAGCTAAAACTAAGACATTTCAAAGTTAAAAATTATAACTTGGATTGGTCAATACTAAACTAATAGTGGTCAACATGAAAATAGATTGTTATCCACATGGCTCAAACACTGTAATAAAACCTTTCAAAGTTAAAAATTATAACTTGAATTGGTCAATACTAAACTAATAATGGTCAACATCCAAATAGATTGCTATAATACTACCATAAGAGGGACTAATAAATTTTGAATGTATAAAAAATTGCAGATTTCAAAATTCAAAAAATTCATACTTAAAAATATTTTTTAAATAAGGCATGTTCTCTATTATTCTCTTGCTTAAATCGATTAAACAAGGAATACATATTAAAGTTGCAAAACAATAATTAGTGAGGCATATTTTAGATGATTCGGTGAGTGAAATAGTGGTTATCGTGGAAAACGTACATGTGAAGGTAACCCTTTTTTTAATATGTCCATTTCCTTATATTAAAGTGGAACTTTAGCTAGCGTAATAGTTGTGATTATACTATCTAAAATGTAAAGGAGCTCATTTCTTGACTGTGACAAGTGGTTATTTAATATGTCTATTTCCTTATATTAAAGTGGAACTTTAGCTAGTGTATTAGTTGTGATTATATTATCTAAAATGTAAAGGAGCTTATTTCTTGACTGTGACAAGTGGTTATTTAAAATCAATCAATTATTTCTGTAAAAAAAATATTCGAAATCATTTTTCTATGTTGAGTATTTTCATATTTAAAGAGTTTCATAGTATATTTATAAATCTAATTATAGTTTTTCCGATATATATTATTATATTTTATAAGATTTTTTATTAATGTATATATAAAATTATAAAAGGATATTTAATGCAATATAAGGTAGTAATCAAATATATATAGAATTGTTTAATGCGATAATATGGCTTTTTCTTTTTATAATTAAAAGGTAGGTTAGTTATGGCAATAAAGTCAAGTTGGGAAAAGATCAATAGATAAAGTTAAAGTTAGTTAGTTTTTCTTTTTTCTTTTCTTTCTTTTTCTTTCTTTCTAGTTTATGTTTTAAGGGATAGAATGGTGTTTTATATATCTCAAATAACTTAGGAAAAAAATTCATTCATGATTATTTCTACATAGATTAGGGTTTTTAGGTAATGCACTAGTCATATTGAATGGTAATATTGTTGTTTTAACAACCAATTATTTCAAAATAAAGGATGCAAAACATATCGAATGTTTATATCACTACTTTGATAATTAGTATTGTCAAAATAAAGGACAAAGTACATAAACTAGTTTGGTAAAAATACTTTAAGAAAGACATGTATTTTAAAAAAATGAGATATAGATTTCTAATGTAAGAAAGAGAGTGCATGAGTTGAATTTGTGGTCCAAAGAAGTGTATAAATTCATTTATTTGTTAAAAGTGACGGTATATATATCTTTATCAATAAAATGTCTATCTAAGAATTATAGGGAGCTAGCTACTTTGAAGCAGATACCAAGCAGATACCACTGTGCAATATGGGTAATAAATAACTTACTAATATGCTCATTTTGTTTTATATTGCCTTATTTTAGAATGTAATTGAAGCTTCAATTTGGAACACAATAAGAGCTTTAATTGATCTTGACATTGTGTAGAGAAGTCATGACATTGTATAGAAAAGTTAATGTATACATGCTTTGTCCACTGTGCAATATGGGTAATAAATAACTTACTAATATGCTCATTTTGTTTTATATTGTCTTATTTTAGAATGTAATTGAAACTTCAATTTGGAACAAAATAAGAGCTTCAATTGATCTTGACATTGTGTAGAGAAGTCATGACATTGTATAGAAAAGTTAATGTATAAATGCTTTGTCTTATAAAATTGCATGAGACTAAAAAAGCAAAAGATAAAACCAACATGGAATTTAGATAAGATTTTCTATCAAAAATTGGAATTTCAAATTTTGCAATTTCTATATAACCTAATAGCTACGGAATTTCCCAAATTTGTTTTAAGAGAATAAATAAAGAAAATTCTCAATTTTAACTATCGATTAACCATTTTATATATCGATTACTTTTAATATGGTTACCCATATAATTTATAAAAAGTTACAAAAAAAAAAAAAAGTAGAACGTTACCAAAAAAAAACCTCTTACAATTTCTATATAACCTAGTATCCAAGGTTATAGAAAGTTACAAAATTAAAAAAACAAATAGAAAGTTACAGAATAAAAAAATAAAAAATAAAAACTTCTTGCAATTTCTATATAACCTAGTATCCAAGGTTATAGAAAGTTACAAAATTAAAAAAACAAATAGAAAGTTACAAAATTAAAATAAAAAACTCTTGCAATTTCTATATAACCTAGTATCTAAGGAATTTCCAAAATTTGATTTAATAAACTAAATAGGGAAACGCCTCCACTTTAGCAATCAATTAATATTATATGGTTACCAGAATAACTTATAGAAAGTTATTAAAAAAAAAACAACAACAACTACTTTTTGCAATTTCTATATAACCTAATATTCAAGAAATTTCCAAATTTTATTTTAATAACCTAATGTTCAAGGAATTTCCAAATTTTGTTTTAATAGACTGAATAAGAAAAATCTTCGTGTTTTAATAGACTAAATAAGAAAAGTCTCCATTTTAGCTATCGATTACTTTGAATACGATTATTAGAATAATTTGTAGAAAGCTAAAAATTTGAATCAAACAAAAAATGATAAAACATGGTTTAATTTGTTTATGTGAATTTTAACTTTGAATACGATTATTAGAATAATTTATAGACAACTAAAATTTTGAATCAAACAAAAAAAAGTTAAAACATTATTAGAATAATTTTGTAGAAAGCTAAAAATTTGAATCAAACAAAAAAACGATAAAACATAGTTTAATTTGTTTATGTAAATTTTAACTTTGAATACGATTATTAGAATAATTTATAGAAAGCTAAAAATTTGAATCAAACAAAAGAAAATGATAAAACATAGTTTAATTGGTTCATGCGAATTTTAATTCTCATCGAGTTAATTATTTAAACTTAAAAAGTTATAACCATATTTAAATATAAAAATAATAACTAATAAAAAAAATTGAAATATAAAATGTAATAAATACTTAATTTAATAATTAGATTAATTCTAGCATTAAAATAAAATTCAAAATTAAGATACCACCATACATATCATATGTGTTATATTTACCATAAATATTAAGCTATTTTAATACAACTTATTTTCTATAATAATATTTATTTAAATTAGAAATATATTTAGTTATTGAAATACAAAATTTTAAAAGCAAATATTTTTTTTTCTAATTTGGAAAAATATAAATTTTAAATATTTTAAAACTCTATAAATTTTAAAAGTAAATATTTTAACCACACAATGAAATTGTTGAAAATATCTCAATAATACATTAAACTAGGAGTTATTTTACTTATCGAAGGACTAAATTTCTACAATCAAACTAAATAATAAGGAAGAAACTAATGTACCAACTACATTCTATGATGAGGAATATCATTCAACAAGACAAGTATAAGTTAAATCTCTAGCCCCCACCTTAAGGAGTACTTGTCATTGATCTTCTTGTTTGTAAAAGTCTTCATTAGCATCTCTCGTCACATTCAGAATCATGTAGAGAAAACACCATCAAGTTGTCTCAAAATGTTTGTAAATGTGTAGTAGGCAAGTTGAATTCTCGAGTTGGAAAGCATCTCCCATAATTAATTACTGAACAACATCCACAAGTTGTCGCATATCTCACTAGTAGACCACTCTCATATCTTGAACAATTGATGATGTATCCTTCCCTATATTAATAACATCCAAACTAATTGGATAAGATTACATGCTAAGATTTACTTCCACTTGATCTCTTGAAGATACAGTTTCCTCAGACCACAACAAATTTCCTCTTTGCAATCACTAAGATATTACTAATTATATGAATGTGCTTCCATATTTAATGTTACATGGGTGCCAACAGTTATACTCTCCCACACATTCCCTACACTCCCTCTCCACCATTATCTCTTTATATCCCTCTCTATTTCTCCCCTTTCCCTCCCTCTCCACCTCCCTCCCTCTCCCGCTCCCTCTCTCTCACCCTTTCTCTCCCTGTCCATCTCTCTCATTCATCTCTATATCTTTATCCCACTCCCACCCTTTATCACCCTCCCTCTATCCCTTCTTCTCCCTCTCCCTCTCTCCTCCCCCTATTTCTCTCCCCCTTCTATCCCCATCTCCCTTTAGATATCCCTCTCATTCTGCCTCCCTTCCTGTCTCTCTCTCCTTATCTATGTATATATCCCTTTTTCCCTCTTCCCCTCTATTTATTCCTCCTAATTCAAGATTCCCCCCAGTCTCTCTCCCCCTCCTTCCCTACCCTCCCTCTCCACCTTTCTCTCTTTATCCCCCCATCTCTCTCCCCTCATCCTCCCTCTCTCTTGCCCTTCCTCTCTCTATCCCTCTCTCTCATCCTTATCTCTATGTTTATCCCACTCCCACATTTTATCTCTCTCCCTCTACCCTTCCTACTCTTTACTCTCTACTACCCCTCTCTCTCCCATACTTTATCTCTCTCACTCCCTCTCTCTTTGTCACTCTCCCCTTCGCACCATCCTTGTCTCCCTCACGTCACCCCCTACTCCCTTTCCAACATATATCCTCTCCTTTTCCTTAAGTCCCCTCCTACCCCTCTCTCTGTGTGTCTACCTATCAATTACCCTCACCTTTCCCCTCCTTCTCCCACTCCACCTCCTTCTCCCAATCCCCCTCCCTCTCCCAATCCCCCTCCCTCTCCTTGTCCCCCCTTCTCTCTCTCTCCATCCTTGTCCCGCATTTCTCTCTTCCCCTCACTCTCCCTCTCTCTTTCTATCTCTCTCTCTATCCTTCTCCCTCCCAACCCCATCTCCCTTTCTCCCTCCCCCGCTCTCTCTTTTTGCTGACCCCACTCTCTCTCTATGTGAGTGTGTGTGTGTGTGTGTGTGTCAGTCTTCTCCCCTCTCTCCCTCTCCATCTCCCTCTCCGCTCGATCCTTCCATACTCTCTCTCTCACACACACACACGCACACACACACAATTCATCAATCACAATTCATGAATCAAAAACAGAATATTCACATTTATAACTATGTTTGGTAATATAAAATCTTTCAAAAGATTCATACTCTAGCACCTAGATCCTCATCTTAAAATACACATAAAAGATAGATCCTAAAGAATGTTAAATATTTATATTTTATAATAAAAAGAACTATATTTTGCTTCTACAACAACCCTCCTCAATTTCTCTTAGTACATTGAGCTCTAAAGTATTGAGGGGCACATTTAGTGAAATCATCTTGGAATATCTCTTGTGAACCCTAGCCAAAACTTGTAGTTTGTGATCAGGATTTTGATTACTTGAGACAATGGAGGTAGGCTCATGAGCATGGTTTTGAATTGATTTTCATTTCAAGACTAAAAACATAAATAGAAGTTGCAACATTTTAACATAGTTAGGTAACTCTCAGAGAGATATTACATCTTGGGTTTCTTTATAAATATGAGTTTTTACGAGGTATTGTAGCACCCTTCAGCATCAAGCTAGTGTTACTGTGCACTAGTGACCCTCATCCCAACACTTCATCCTCGTAACTTCATTTACACCCTCTAAACACTGGGTGGGAATATGAATTTGAAGGCCCAAAAATTTCTCATGGAGCCACTAAGAACATGCATGTGTAGGAACTTACACACATTCCCAAGAACTCATATGCATTCCTAGTTGTCCCCATCTCTTTCCCTCTCGATTATTCACCCTCCATCCCCCTCACTCCCTCCCCCTCCTTATATCTATCCCACTTACCCATTTGTCTTCATCTTCCTTTATATCTCTCTCTTGTTCTCCCTCCCTTCTTGTATATCTCTCTCTCTATCTATCTATACCTTTGTCCCTCTCCCCCCCCTCCTTCTATTCCTCCATATTCTATATTCCCTCGGTCACTCTCCCACTCCTTCCCTACGCTCCCTCTCCATCTTTCTCTCTTTATCTCCCTCTCTATTTCTCCCCTTCCCCTTCCTCTCCCCCTCCCTCTCTCTCACCCTTGCCCTCCCTCTTCGTCTCTCTCATCCCTCTCTATATCTTTATCGGACTCCCACCTTTTATCCCTCTCCCTCTCTCCCCCCCTCTCTCTCCCCCTTATATCCCCATATCCCTTTAGATATCCCTCTCCTTCTCCCTCCTTCCTATCTCTCTCTCCTTATCTATCTATATATCCCTTTGTCCCTCTTCCCCTCCCTCTATTCCTCACCATTCAATATTACCCTAGTCTCTCTCCCCCTCCTTCCCTACCCTCCCTCTCCACCTTTCTCTCTCTATCTCCCTATCTCTCTCCCCTCGTCCTCCCTCTTTCTCTCCCATCCTCTCCCTATCCCTCTCTAACACCCTTATCTCCATGTTTATCCCACTTCCACATTTTATCCCTCTCCCTCTACCCATCCTACTACTTCTTACTCTCTCCTACCTCTCTCTCTGCCCCCTCTATCTCTCTCACTCCCTCTCTCTTTTTCACTCTTCCCCTCACACTATCCTTTTCTCTCTCACCTCACCACATCACTCCCTCCTCCCCTTCCCTCCTATCTCCTCTCTCTATACTTACCTCCCCTCCTACCCTTCCCTCCTATCTCCTCTCTTTGTACTTACCTCCACTCCTATCCCCCTCTCTTTTTATCTACCTATCTATTACCCTCACCTTTCCCTTCCTTCTCCCACTCCACCTCCCTCTCCCAATCCTCCTCCCTCTCCTTGTCCCCCCCTTCTCTCTCTCTCTCCATCCTTGCCACCTCACCACATCACCCCCTCCTCCCCTTCCCTCCTATCTCCTCTCTTTGTACTTACCTCCCCTCCACCCCTTCCCTCCTATCTGCTCTCTTTGTGCTTACCTCCACTCCTATCACCCTCTCTTTTTATCTACCTATCTATTACCCTCACTTTTCCCCTCCTTCTCCCACTCCACTTCCCTCTCCCAACCCCCCTCCCTCTCCCTGTCCCCCCCC
>APFE031738354.1:28782-43347 GCA_000404065.3 Pinus taeda | reverse complement strand
GATGATACAGACAAAGGTAAAGCACCTGAATCCGCTCACTATGTTGAGGCACAATGTAACATTGGAGTAAATGAAGATTTGTTTAATACTTCACTTGCTTCCTGGAAAAATGACTGGCTGCTTGATTCAGGAGCAACCTGTCATATGACTCATAGAAAAAACTTTTTTGAAGATTTCACTGACAATGTTGATGGAGTAGTTTACTTTGCAGATCAGTCAAAAATCAAGCCATCAGGGCTTGGCACAATCAGGCTTAAACTGCCTGGTCTCTCAAACTTTCTTCTTGATCATGTTTTATATCTCCCACAGCTTAAGAGAAACTTGCTGTCCTTGGTCCACATCCGCCAGCAAGGTCATTCCATTCATATGTTTGATGGCAAACTTGAGGTGAGAAAATCATCTGATCACTCACTTGTCATGAGGGGAATAGAAGAAGAAAGACTTCTCAAACTGCAAGGAACATCTGCTCATAAACAACATTTCTCATATATTACTCATCATGAAGAAGGTACACTTCCATCAAGTTTATTATGGCATGCTTGATTTGGACATTTAAACTATGACAGTCTCCGTTTATTGAAGAAAAATGGTGTTGCTGGTTTGCCTACAATTCCTAGAAAACTTAAGCAATGTGATGCTTGCATTCTAGGAAAGCATAGCAAACAGCCATTTCATGACTCACATTCAAGAGCACATAGGAAGCTTGAACTTATTCATTCAGATTTATGTGGTCCAATGCTTGTTCCTTCTGCAAATAGAAATAAATATATCATGACATTTATTGATGACTACACCAGAATGTGTTGGGTTTATTTATTGAAGAACAAATCTGATGCTTTTCTAACATTCAAGAATTTTCATAAATGGATTGAAAATGATGCACAATCTCATATTGGGTCTATTCGCACTGTTAATGGAAAAGAATATGCATCAAATGAATTTGAACACTATCTTCGCCAACATGGGATTAAACATCAAACAATTGTGCCTTATAATCCCCAGCAGAATGGTGTAGCTGAAAGAATGAATAGGACAATCTTAAATATGATACAATCCATGCTCTTCTTCAAGAATGTAAAGATAATGTTTTGGGCTGATGTTGTTCTACGTGCTGCATATATAAAGAATAGATGTCCATCTAATGCTATTAGAAACAAGACTCCTTATGAAACGTGGTATGGACATGTTCCTTCGGTAAAGCATCTCAGGGTCTTTGGTTCCACCTATTATGCCTTGATACCAAAGGTACATAGAAACAAACTTGGTGCTAGAAGTCGTAGGTGTATCTTCCTGGGGTATTCAAACACCTCCAAAGCATACCACCTCTATGATGAAGTAAACAAGAAGTTTGTTGTCTCTAGAGATGTAATTTTTCTTGGAATCATCTAAAACTGATAATGTGTTGAGCGACAACTTTGATCGTTGGATGGATCGCAAATAAAAAATCATTTTCAAGAATTTGATAATCAGATTCCACATCTTGAAGGGGGGATTCCTATACTAGATCAACATGTGGAATCTTCTTCTGAAGAACAATATCCCTCGCATGAAAATCCAACAATGGATGATGCTTTAAGTGATGTAATTGATGGAATTGGGAGACTCAATTTTGATTCAGTCCCAACTCAATCAACAGAGCAGCCTGGACCATTAAAAACAGGTCCCCCAAAGTGGGTGACAAAGACACTTCAAAGTGTTCATCCTGATGAACTTGGAAAGACAGGAACCAGGAATTCAAACTGGCAAAATGGAGGTGATGTAGATGACTCTAATTCACCTGTTGATATGGATGTTTCTTACAATTGTGAATTGAACTTGTCTATAGATTTTGAACCAACTTCCTTCAAAGAAGTTGCTTCTCATGATGAATCAAAAGAAGCGATGTAAAAGGAATATGATTCCCTCATAAAGAATGCCACTTGGAAGCTGCTTGATCCTCCATTAGGAACCAAACCAATTGGCTACAAGTGGGTCTACAAGAACAAGTATAAAGTTGATGGCTCACTTGACAAGCACAAAGCTAGGCTTGGGGCAAAAGGTTTTGCATAGAAGGAAGGGGTCAATTATGAGGATACTTTTGACCCCACAACAAAATGGGCTACCATCCAAACACTCTTTGCACTAGTAGCTCAGAATGGTTGGAAAGTCCATCAAATGGATGTAAGAATTGCTTTCTTGAATGGAGATCTAAAAGAGAATGTTTTTATGTCCTGGCCTAAAGGATTTGCTGTGAAAGGACATGAACATAAAGTATGCAAACTTGTGAATTACTTGTATGGCCTCAAACAAGCACTGCGAGCCTGGTATGAAAAACTAACTGAGCATCTTCTGAAACTCAATTTTAAACATTTTGATCTTGATGATGCAACTTTATTTGTCAAGAAAGTTGGAAAAATAGTTGTATATCTTTTGGTATATGTAGATGATCTTTTGATGGCAGGGAACAAGGAAAGCTACATTGCATCCATAAAGAAGGAATTGGGGAAAAGTTTTGAAATGACTGATTTGGGCTCTCTTGGCATTGAAGTAACCCAACATCCAAAGTCCATATTTCATTCTCAAAAGATATATATTGGAGATCTATTGAACAGGTTTGGCATGACAGAGTGCAATCCTCTTACTACTCCAATGGAACAAAACTTAAAGCTCACATATATTGAAGGAAAAGAATTTGAGGATGCAACAAAGTATAGATAGCTTGTAGGAAGTCTCAACTACCTAACTACTACCAGACCAGACATTTCGTTTGCTGTTGGAATCCTCTCCAAGTTTATGCAAAAGCCGTGTGAGGGACATTGGTCTGCTACAGAAAGAGTTCTAAGGTACATGAAGAGAACTCAAGACTTTGGAATCAAGTATACACAGGTGGACGACTTTAGTTTGATTGGATACTTTGATTCAGACTTCGATGGAGACAAAGAAACTGGGGTATCAACTTCAGGATATGTTATGAGTCTTGGATTAGGACCTTTCTCCTGGAGATCACACAAACAATTAGTTCCAGCAAATTCCACAACAGAAGCAGAATATGTGACAGCAACTGAAGCAACAAAAGAAATTGTGTGGCTCAGGAAAATTCTTGAAGATTTGCAGGTAAAACAAGTACAATCAACTCCACTCATGATTGACAATACCTCTGGAATAAAGTTGGCCAAAAACCCAAAGTTCCATGATCAAACGAAGCACATCAATACTAAATATCATCTGATTCGACACCATGTTGAGGCCAAAACAATCCATTTTCGTCATTGTTCCACAATTGAGCAAATTGCAAACATCTTCACCAAAGCACTTGGAAGAGAAAAGCTTGAACAATTCAGAATGATGCTTGGACTCATCAACATCCCTTCAGATTAAAGGGGGGAATGTTGTCACCTAATCCTTGTGATTGGGTGAATTTATGTAAATAAATAAATTATAAATATGAACAGTCATCAGGTGATGAACTGAATAGTCTCTCCCTCATGTATATAATGAAGATCTACCTTGTGGAATAATATACGAATTAGTTTTTGGTTTGTGGAGTTATTGCCTGGCCGGACACATAAATATTCATGTAAAAAACACATTCAAATGCAAAAATTATCATAACTTCTCACAAAATAGTAAAAGAAATAAAATGTTTTGAAATTTAGAAGCTATAGCCAAAAAATATTATTTTAATAGGCCTACATTACTTATAAAAAGTTAAAAAGTAAGAACTTCTTTACCATTTTGTTTATACCATTTGGGAGATCTTGAGAGTGAATTTTCACCCAAATATTCAACTATAGATTGTGGTCATACTAGTGAACCATTTCATGTGTCATCTTCTCCAGGTAAGAGATTGTTCTTTTCTCTTTACAATGAAGATTTTTATTTTGCAATTTCATGGTAGTTTTTAAGTTTTTGAGTGTATTTATGAATTTAGGGTGTGATCACAGGCTTGCACGGTTGCTCTTAATCAGGGGTGCTCAAGCCTAATTTTCCCAATGCGGAGAGAATTTGGATTGCACAATTTCCCTGAAGTGGATATGTTCAAGTGCACATTGTATGTAAAATATGACCACGCAAGGTGACGAGGGCATCTAAAATTAATAAAAAATACTCAAATCTTTTGCAAATTTTTCCATGTTCATCTTCTAACCATTTTTTCTTATTGATTTAGGTCTTTTGTGTTTCAGAATGGAATTGAGAGAGAGAAAACATGAAGCTCAAGATGTTGAAGCATTAAATGATTCGGATACAATGCAAGTATTCAAAAATTGTGGCTTACTCAAATATTTGATTCAAGGAATGAAAGCGCAAGTAGATTGGTTGACATGATAATGAGAGATTGGAATATCCAAGACCAGTGTTTTTAGATTGGAGATTAGAGACTAACCATTTATGTTGATAATATATATTTCTTAACAAGACTCTCACATCATGGAATTGATATCTCATTGTTTTTTGGTAGGAAAAGCAGTGGAACAACATAAAATTACTTGGATGAGCATTTTGTTACTAGATCAAAACTTAGTGGTGGATGAATTGATATCACTAACATCCAAAGACATCCACAAAGGACTATAGAATTTACCATTGCTCGACTATGTGGAAGTTCCATACTTCACCTTGTCACCAAATTTCAAATGTAGATTTCACTAGGCTTGTAACCCAATGTGTCCAATTGGTGTGAAGGAGTTGCTACCAATATAAAAGGACGGATCACCAGAGAAAAAAATGGACGACTAAAGAACTTTGGGTATGGTTCCATAGTAGTGTCATTTTCTTTGGAGAGGATTCCTATTCTTTTTCCATAGCTTTCCATGGAGATGAGAGGTCCATGAGATCCTCATATGTTGTAGTGGGTTACATTGATGGCCCACCATGGAGGTGGTGATGGTCTAGTGGTTAGACATGCTTCTACATTTCTTAGATTGTTGAATCTCGAAATCATCATGATTGAGGATTACCCATATGTGGGTATGGATTATACAGGTGATCCAAACATTCCTCTTCTTGCAGGAATGCAATTGGGTCATATAGGTAAAAATTCTCCCTTTGGTTGTTTTATATTTTATATTTTTTTTGCTTTTGCACCCAAGATTGATCATCTAAAAATATCATGCATATCTAGGACCAATTAGAGCGGTAGAAATGTGGCTATTTTCCAAATGTGATGAGGAACTATTTCTTGTGGCACAAGATTCATATGCAATAGAGACTCTGATTGAGCTTGAGAATAACCTGGAGAGGTTAACTCTGGATATCTTAGACATTGGGATTGCTGATTTTCCTCTTCATTATCATAGGAACACAGTAGGTATTCCTGGGTGAATTACCTATCTGTTACGATGAGTGGCTCATACCATCGTCTGCTATCATGAGCATCGTGCTTAGTTACTAGTCATAGAGCTAATTTTATTTTTGGTTTATTAGCATGTTTTGATAATAAAGTATACGGGGACTTATAGGTCTTGGATGACAACATTTTTGTAAACTCAAATTTTTAATAGACATTATGATTAATTAAGACAAATTCTATTTGCTCAAGTTATTTTGTATAATATTTGAATGATTGTTGTTTTCTTTTTACAAATGTTGCAAAAGTCAATTTAACACATAATTTTCCAATGCATTAGTTAATGTGTTTAAATCTCTTGGAACATGTTGGTAATTAATGTAATCGAATTCTATTTCCAAGAGACGAACCCATAAAAAATCCTTAACATTATAGAGCTTCTAACTAAATAAATGCACTTTAAATGAAATACTACGAGTTAAGAATCTACACTAATGATTAAATGGTGAATTCTAAGTGAAATAACATCACAAAATAGTTCAATAACTGCATTATATTTTGCAATATTTTTTGTCGTTCGATTAAGGTATATTCCATGCAGGCTTATTAACTCATTAGTGGGCGAGTAAATAGGCTAATTTGTGGAAGGCATGTTCTTAGTACCATGAATAGCGCCATCAACATATCCAACATAATTTTTAGGGAGCATCGACATATGCAAATGAAGTGTAACAAAAGATAAGAAGGGTCCATAGAAGGTGTTTGCAAAAAATAAGTAAAATGGCCACAAAAAAATATGATATAGAAATGTACAGTGTACCCATGCAGTAAATCAGGCATGCTACTTTTTAAGGTAAAGCCCATTTATGGGCTTACCCAAAGGAATACCATCATAGTTAATTAGCTCGTAAGTACCCCTTGCAAGTGAAAATTTTACGATATAGGGCCCATGTCACAAAGATTTGAACTTACCGGCTCCTAACTTACCATGTTGTTGATCATAAACCAAGACCAAGTCACCTTCTAAATACATACGAGGGTTTACATTTTGATCAAAGTTTTCCTTAAATTGTTTTTATGAGTCTCACTAGCCAATGCAACATCACAACGAGTCACATCTAAATGTGATAAGTATAAAAACATTTTTCCTATGAAAAAGTAGTTAGAAATAATTCGATTGCTAGTTTCATTGACGAAATTTCACATTCAATGGGTACGACTACCTCTAGACCATAAACCAATTGGAAGGGTGTAAATCTGGTTCTACTTTTTGTTGAGGTGTGATATGCCCACACAAATGAGAAAATAATTAAATGTTAATTTCGTTTATGAATTCCTATAATTCATTGAATAATAGTGGTCAAAACTTTGTTCATGGCTTCTACTTGGTGATTCTCTTGCAAGTAATATGGAGTTGAGCTATCGTGACGCAAGCCCAAATTTGTAGTAATTCAGTCATCATAAAGTTTTGAAAATGGCTTCCATGGTCCATGATGATGGTTTATGGAACACCAAACCAAGAAATCACATGATTGAATATGAAAAGAGCAGGAATTTCACCATCATCCTTATATGTAGGCATTGCCTCAACCCATTTTGTAAAATAATCCACAACTAGGACAATATACTCATGCCCCCCGGTTGAGTGAGGATTACATGTAATGAAATTAATGCCCGATTTTGCAAAGGAACTGACAACAATAATTGGGTGAAGAGGAGTGGAATGTGAAAACATTTTGCGATGATATATTTGGCAATTATGACATTTATGGAATGTAGTGACACAATATTTGAACATGGAAGGTGATAAATATCTAGCAAGAAAATCTTTTTGGGTAGTGGAAAACCCTGAAATATGACTGCCACATGCTCTGGAATGACAGTAATTTAATGCTCTTTTGGCTTAATTATGCATCAAACATCATCTAAAAATAGAATCAACACTACGATGATAAAGTTATATTTTTAATATTCATACCGAATATGACAACGATTAGTTCTAGATAACTCAGGATGAAAAGACTGAGTTTGAATATAAACAATAATATCTCCATACCAAGGGTTTAATGTGATGATGAGAATGAGTGATTCATCTAGAAGATAATTATTTTCCATGATTTCTGTTTGAGAATAGGAAAAGTCACAAATCAGCTCAACAAATAGTAATGATTTCTTCGACTTGGATTTCACAAATTTTAAGTCAAATTCCTATAGAATAACACTCCATTTAGAATATTTTCCCACAAGAAATTGTCTTGTAAAAATGTAAACCATAGGTTTGAAATTTGAAACCACTATTGTTTTATGCAAAAGAATATAGTGATAGAATATTTGGACAACTTGTATAGTTGCAAAGGACAATTTCTCCATGTGCATATTTAACCTTAGTTTTGGTAAGATTGCTACTTAAATAATAGATCACATGCTCATTGTTTAATTCATCCTCTTGAACTAATACCATACCAATGGTAACATCATATGCAACTAAATACAAAACTTAATCTCAGTGATAATTAAGTGGATGCAACAAAGTTGTGTGAGTTAACACATGTTTAAGTACATCAAAATCCTTTTGAGCCGTTTCATCCCATATAAAAGAGATGCCTTTTTTCAAAAGTCGAGAAAAACCTTTAGTTGGCTCTGCATAATTCAGAATGAATCAACGTAAACAGTTTTCTTTCCCTTACAAACTTTGGAATTATCG
Source organism: Pinus taeda (assembly GCA_000404065.3). Lineage (NCBI taxonomy): Eukaryota > Viridiplantae > Streptophyta > Pinopsida > Pinales > Pinaceae > Pinus > Pinus taeda. The sequence continues at coordinate 35,377 of APFE031738354.1, read as the reverse complement.
TAAATTGGAAGGAAGAGGAAAATTAAGAATAGCCTCTACCTTAAGGGGGTCAAAATGAATGTCTTCCTTTGACACAAAAAATCCCAGTAAACGACCATGTTTTACACAAAGACACATTTGTGAGGATTTAAGCATATGTTTTAATGCTGAAATTTGATGAAGATTGCTCTTAGATGTGTTGGATGACCTTCATGTTTCAATGGAAGGGTTGGTAGATAATCTAAATATAGTTGTACAATATGCATAATGTCATGAAAGGCATAAGACATAGCCAGTTGAAAGGTGGTTCCAACATTGTTGAGTCCAAATGGAATTTTTCTATAAGAAAAGTTCCCCATGGACAAATGAACACGGTTTTATGCTGATCCATAGGGGGTATGTTAATTTGATTGTATCCAGAAAATCCATCCATGAAAGAAAATATTCCATTGCTAGCACAATCATAGATTATTTTATTGCTATAGGGAGTAGGATAGTTGTCTTTGGGACAAAATTTGTTAATATATCTATAATTGATGCATACTTTAATTCTCAATTTCTTTTTGTTAACAGGAATGATGTTGGAAACCCAATTAGTCAATGGAAAATGATAGATAAGTCCTACTTTTAAAAGTTTTTCAACTTCGAGTTTGATAGTGGCAACTTTTCTACGATGCACTGGATGTAATATTTGTCTAATAGGTTTAGCATCTGGGTAGGTCTTAATTTCATGAATTATAATACTCGGGTCGATTCTTGTCATTTCCTTATAAGACAAGGCAAAAATGTTGCGGAATGCTTTGAATAGGGTCTTGTAAATCTGAATTTTGTCAAGTGAACATGAGGCACCTATGTGAACATTATCTATAATTCTAGGTTTCACTGAGATATTAAGCATAATTGTAATAGATACGTTTTCTAAATCATTTCATATTTAGATATAAGAATCCATATAGGAAATTTGGGGTTATCTACAATCTTAGGTGAAAATTTTGTTGAAAAGTTATTCTCAATATTTTCAAAGTTGGAAATAAGAAAGGAATGCTGATGATAGTCATCCAAAGGTATTTCATCTAAATTCATAACTTCCATGATACTTTAATCTATTGGAAACATGTTATCAAAAGGATCATGAAATGATATCAGTTCCAGCTACGAAGATTGAGAATTCTCGTCTATGATCATATTCACTTGATAATTTTCAATGGGGAGTGGTTTTGAAAACTATTGAACAACCTCATCAGCTAATTCCAATGGGCATAGAGGAATTTGGTCACCATATGCGGTCAAATCAGATTCTGAAGGCACAATCCAAGGATCATATGATTGTAAAGTGCTTGATAAGATCATATTGATCTGCGAAACATTAGAAGAAGTGTTGGGTGGGGGGAGTGAAAAGATTCCCATAAATGATGAATGCTTAAGCAAACTGATGCTAATATCTTCACAAGGAGTAATCATTTTCCCCACAAGGGTACAGTACCAGTAGAGTTAGGATCATAAGTATAATAAGACAACTGGTCTACTTTCACTATTGTTCCTTGATGAGGAAATAACATCATTTGAAAAGGTGATGAGACCATTGTAGACATTGCATAAGTCTAAATTCGACCCAACAAAATATTCTAATCAAGTTAAGAATCAAGAACTTCTACCTCGATTGCAACCATTTTACCTTCTAGTTCTACTAGCAGGCCATTTAAAATATCGTAAGGTCAAAATCATCTTGCATCAAAGGCTTTTTGAGTGGTAGGTAATTGACTAATAGTTGAAGAACCCAAATCTTTCCAACAAGTAATAGACATAATTCATGTAGATGATCCCTCATCAATTACAGTACAAAAGACATTTTTGGTTTTAACAAGAATTGGTATTTGAAATGTCAGTTGATGCAGGAGTCTACGAATATGAATTTCAAGATAAAAAAATATGAGATTAGAGTCCCGAGGATCAATTTCTACAATAGATCAAAATAGCAATTCCCTTTGTGTTGGAGATGTTTGAAGCACTTCAAGAGCCAACATTGTTGAAGGAGACTGAGCCCAACCTTCAAAAATATTATAATTCTAAGATGTTCTAGCAAGTGGATTAAAAGATGAATTTGGGAGGGAGATGAATTACCATGTAAGAGTTTGGTTTATCAATATGTAAAGGTTTAGAAGGAGGTAGAATTGATACAAAAGGTTGACTAGATTGATCAGCATCATTTCCATTTATAGGAGTTTTAGATCCATAATCTTTAGAAGTAGTTGCTGACAAAACTTGTGAAGATGTCATCATGATATATTTGTTAGGATCTAGAATTGACCAATTTTTACCTTATATTTCCATCATAATATTATCCTTTTTCAGTCATAAGTTATAAGTTTTGATCGTACAATGACTTGATTACCCCAAGGTATGGAGTAACTTCCCGCATATCTATATGTTTAATTGTTCACTGCATATTCGTAAGTACCTATGTATTTATCTTTGGAAAGCTAACTGAATTGCTAAGTAATTGTCTTAAGCCGCAAGAGTTATAACCTACAGTTGCTGTAACACCAAAAACAACAACTACACAGTTGCTACAACACCAGAAGCAGCAACTGCGCAGTTGATATAGTCAGCAACAGATATTATCTAAAGCGGGTATTTTTGCACCAGCTGAGAATCACAACGACAATTATCTGAGACATGGTTAAATCAAGCAATTGTCCAAAACAAGAAGAACACAGCTACCCGAACTCAGAACCAGAATAGCACGGGGAATCGGCGAGAGGAATGTGCATATCCCAAGGAAGACGGACGAAGGCAGTTATTAGCTGTGTAACAGTCTAAACAAAGAATATATCATTATATTGTTGCAACAGCATCTCTGTATTTCTTATTTTTGATTAAACAGGTCAAACAGCTGAACCGTAACAATCTATTGTAATAGATGTCTCCTCTATAAAGAGGAGACATCTACATTAGTCAAGGGGAGGCTGGAAGGGCATTTTGTAAAACTATCAACAATTCTTAACTTCACTGTATCTGAATTTTTGACGGATGAATAGAAGAATGCTCTGAGTATTTAAGCTATTCTTCGCATTCTGGGGAATCTTGTGAGAAGGACTGGGCCCACCTTCCTCACAAGATTCACCCATTTACTTTGCTGTCAAGTGTGTAAGTGTGTGGTAGTTTCTCTTTACAGATACTCTGTTTTGGACTTTGTAGCATTACCTCTTGAAGTTCTGTTTTGCTAGCACTCTGTTTTATCTAGTTATTCGAAATTGTGCAAGTGTGTTTCACCGGTGAATCCAAGTGCAGTTTGTGTTAGCAATCTGATTCCAGGGGCAGGTGCTGAACGTCCTCATCTGGAGGATAGGGTCCTGATCCTCTGCCAACAGAGCATCCATTTCGTGTTTCTTAGATCTGTAATTTTAATCAATTCTTTTTCCAGCATTGTGATAACTGAATACAGGAATTAAGTATACTACAGCTTTCGATGATTTTAGAATTTAAAGTACAAACAGTACGCAGTGGCCTTTGAAATAAAAAGACTTTCCCAGGTTGACAATTAATGTGGTACTCGATTGTTTAATTAATAAACAATTCAACTAGCCAACATTTTGGTGCCATTGCCAGGGAAGGAAACTAAAGATTTCTAAAGGTATTAATGATTTCTTTGTGAAAATAACAGGTGCATGAGAGGACGCAAGAAACCTAACTTCATAGGCGGCAGGGGAGGAAGAAAGACCTTCATTGACGAAATCATCTCGAAGGCTGAAACATCACAGAGAACGAGTTCCTGGAGACCTCAAATACAGTACTCCTCACAAACGGATCGACAAACGGAGGAAGTAGTGGGGCCTGAAAGGAAACTGGAAGTATCTGAGCACACTGAGGAACCGGTAGAGGAACCTGAAGAACCTGAAGAACCAGAGGATACAAAAGATAAAGTAGGTGACTCAAGAGGAAGACCAATGGAGGGTAACAGCGCAGAAGGAAGGGGGGAGAAATCACTCTCTACCCTGGAATTCCCTATTGGGGACCTGCCAAGAGGAACAACTCCTATGAAGAACATTCCCCTTTCAGCGCTACCCAATTTCCATGGGTTATCCTCTGAAGACCCAGATGAATTCCTCTTTGAATTCGATATATTATGTAGAAGTTATGATTATATAAATTCTAATCAGAAACTAAAATTGTTTCCAGCAACCCTAAAAGGAATGCATTGAGATGGTTCATGAGCTTAGGGTCTCAGGCAATTTCTACCTGGGACCAGATGAAAGAAGCATTCTTGGCCAAATACCAAGATCACTGCCGAACAAGAGAAAGGAAGGAAGAGCTGTTTAAAATGGTACAAAAGGAGGATGAGAGCTTAGAAGATTTCGTGGAAAGGCTGCAGTATAATCTGCAGAGGTCTGATCACCCCACTATGAGTAAAGACATTCTGAAGACCATATTGTTGAAGGGGGTCAGAGATGACTTCATGGACATGTTGAACATGCTGGGAAAAGGGGACATCTGCAAGGAACCATTCGAAGAAATTCTTAATCTCTGCATGAGGTGCTCAAGAGGAGCAGGGAACAGATCAAAAAGTAGAGATAATGTGTATTCGAGAGTTCAGAAGTCAGCCAGTGGAGGAGCAACAAGAGCGGAAATAGGTAATTTATTAGAAGAATTTAAAACTAAAATGTTAAGTTCTTTTGCTTCACAAATCGATTCTCTGCAGGTTAAGAAGAAACAGGCAGAAGCCAAAGCTGCTTTAGCTATTTTATGTTCTAAATGCAGAGGCAAACACCCACTTAGGGAATGCCCACTGGATAAGACACCTATATGTACGATCTGTGAATTGGACCATGAAACTCAACAGTGTCCTTCTCTGCCCGGAATCAAAGCAACATTGCAGACAACTGAAGAAGAGGCCGAAGCAGTGTATCTAATGACACAGAGAAGGCAATGGCCACAAAGACAAGGTATGAACTCTAATACAGCATTTAGTCGTTGGAACAATAATTCTCCTTTTCAAGCAAATTACCCACCCATGAACCAAATGCAGTACCCACCCTTTAATGCAATGAATTTTCCACTTATGCAACAACCTAATCTCCCTTTTCCTGATCCTGCTATGTGGAATCCCTAGGCCCCACAGCAACCATATTTCAATCAATGGAACCCCAATTGGGAAGCCCAGCAAATACCATTTCCTCAGCAACAACAGTCTCTTTCCTTACCACCCAATACTTCCCAGAATAACCAGGCAATGAGACCCAAGCTGCCTGTGCAACCTAACCCTAACCCGAACAATAATAAAGCTTTGCAGGTAATTAACATTCAAAATCAACCTGCCCTTACCATGCAATGTAACGACATCCATTTACATTCTGGAAGAATAGTTGAACCCATCATAGATGACATCACTGATTCTGAAAAAGAAGTTAGGAAAGGAAAGTCATCCAATAAAGATACCGAAATTCTTGAATCAACTAACAAGACTGACCAAACAACTGAACCACCCTTCCCTGAAAGATTGACTCTGAGTAAATGTTTGAGCCGCTAGCCTTTAATCTTTTAGGAGAACTGCAAAACTTATACGTTAAAATTCCATTATTACAAGCATTAAGAGATGTCCCTATCTACGCCAGAACTGTTAAATATATTTGTGTCAGGAAACCTAGAAGAAAAGCCAAGGAGCCCCTCACAGTTCATGTGATGGGTGAATTGACTGCTCTAATGACAGAAAAAGACCCTCCTGTGAAATATGGTGACCCTGGTCACCCTACAGTAACAGTTCAGGTTGGTAAGACCTTTGTCTCTAAAGTTCTGGTTGATTTAGGGGCTGCAATAAATATTATGACACTGGAAACAACACAACTACTGTAGTTGAAACATTTGATCAGGGAAACTCCAACTATTTTAGAACTGGCTGATCGCTCTACAATCAAACCTGAGGGAGTAATCGAAGACCTAGTAATCTCTGTAGAATCCTGGAATTACCCAGCCGACTTTGTGGTGTTACAAACTAAAACAAAGTTGGGGGGTCATCCACTAATCTTAGGAAGACCATGGTTAGCTACAGCAGATGCTTTCATCAGCTATAGATCTGGATCAATGACAATATCCAATGGCCAGGAAACTAAACAATTGACTCTCTACCCCCATGCTACACCCATGATCAATAGAGATAATTCAATATGGGTAGACTATGAGGATGAAGAAGCCCAACCTATCTTAACAATCGGACAAGCCTTAACTCTCAAGAACTCAACTGAAGATGAATTAATCAGCAACTTCATTTCTGAACCCTCTTCGGTTAGCTCAGAGATACATAATCACACCTCAATCCTAGAACCAGAGTCCCAGAACGATCTTAAAACTGAAAATTCATCTCAGATATTAGCCGGTAGTCCTTCCAAAAGTGTGACAATAGAAATCGAACCAGGAAAGACATTAAATATAAATCCAAACCTAACAGATGACCAAAGGCAGCAGCTAATGAAGCTACTTAAAGAAAACAGGGAGGCATTCGCATGGAATTACACAGACATGAAAGGGATTTCCCCTGAGCTATGTACTCATCGGATTTACATTAAAGAAGGATCCCGTCCAGTTTGTCAACCCCAGAGGAGGATGAATCCCAATCTAAGAG
>APFE031738354.1:3377-24638 GCA_000404065.3 Pinus taeda | reverse complement strand
TCAAACAATACCTGACATGCGAGGGCCGCTACCAGGTAATCTACCAGCACGATTTCATGCTGTTAAATCACTTAAGAAATGGTCAATTGATAAATATGCCATATTATTTATTGGGTTGTCTTAAGAATATGTCATGATATGCTGTTAATGCGAAGCAACCACTTCTGTCCCTAAAACACCACTAGTTAATCCAATTGCTCATTAATAGAGGCCTGGCCTTAAATAACCCGCCACCCCCCATTCATCGCCCGCAGGAAGCTGAAATACCCCAACCAGAAGATGAACCCTCTCAGCAAGTAGAGGATATGCCCGAGCAAATCCCCCTGCAAAACCCTTAGCAGGCAGAACGCATTCCCGAACAAGCCCATCAAACATCTCTGCAAACTGCTAAAAACGAACAAGCAGCAGAAGTAACCGCAGAAACAACCCCATCCCCCGAAAAGGCCAGTCCTTCCACCCCCATACTCCACATTTCTACTGATGACTCTGACGATGATATCCCCATTTCCCTACTTAAGAGAAAAAAGCGTAAGACAAAGGAAACCCCACCAAAAAGAAGAAAAACCAGGGTTTCAGCAAAAACATCTGCTGCTCCGGCTACTACCTCTGAAATTGACCTGGAAAGGAAAATGCCCACATTTACGGCTTTCCTACCAAAACGAAGAACCCGGTCATCGTTAGTAGCCAAAATTCCGAATCCCCCTAGTTCAGCACCCATTACTTTAAAAATCCGTACCCCCACTCGCCCCCAAAGTCCATCCCTTTCACGCTCGGAAGTGGAAATGCAGAACATTCATAGCTTCGTGGCATCATATGTTAAGGTAGCTGATACACAAGAACCAGCTGCCGACACCCAAGATAATAAGGATCGAATGGTTGTAACACAAGAACCAACCAAGTCCCCAGGTGATACACAAGAACCACCTACGGGGAATATTGACCAGGATGATGAAATGCAACCCCTACCTCCACTGGAGCCTACTGCCCTGCAAGATCAGCCCACTATACTTGCCTTGCAAGAGGAAATTGAATTCCTAAGATTACAGATTCAGGATTATCAAGAGGAGATAATAAGGATTAAAGAAGCATATCAAAAGGAATTCAGCCTGCATGTTTTAGCGCGAGTGGCCTTGGCAGCAGAGAAAAGCGAAGACAATGAGTATATGTGCGCCACTTGTGGCGAAATATATACCCAAGCAGGATACAAGGTAGTGGCAGAGCCAAGAGAGAATGTTGCCACTGTTGCAGATGACACGGAAAGACCTGCTGCTGCACAGACAGAAATATCACAACCCTCTGCTAGAATGGAAGGACCTGTTGTTACACCAGAACCAACAGGCTCCCAAGAGAAAGTGCACACAGAACCTGTTGTTACACCAGAACCAACAGGCTCCCAAGAGAAAGTGCACACAGAAGAACCTGTTGTTACACAAGAACCAACAGGCTATCTGGAAGAGAAAGATCAAATCAGAGAACTTACTGCAACACAAGAACCAATAAGTCCCTTAGCAGAGACAAAAGCAGGAGAAAATATAGACTCACCACGGCTCACCCAAATTATTATGGAGGAAATTTTTACAAAGAAATCAGCAAAGGAGCAAGAAGATACAAACCTACCCCGGCCTACCCCAGTTACCACAGCACACAGTAAATCAGGACAGCAACAGGATGAGATACTAGATGCAAACGGAGAAAAAGATGAGGGAGTATTCCAGCCTACTCCAACAGAACAGATTTTTCTTACTCATGCTTATACACAGACAGAATCCCCCTCTGTTAATGATGCATGTGTAGAAACAGAGAGCTTTCAGGCTTTCAAAGGAAAATGGTGTAAAGAGTATGAGCAATCAAAGAGTAAAGCATTTGAACAGCAGAAAGGAACCTGGTTTAATCATGCATACAGAAATTGGGAAGCAATTGAGCAATGTAGGGCTCAATATAAAGAAATCTCAGAGCTGAAAACCAAAATGACCCAGATGTTCGGATTATTTCAAAGAATACTGGCTATGAGGAAGCCATCTTTTAATTATGCAACATTCTTAAGGGAGAGATTGACATATTTGCAGATAAAAGCTGTAAGAGAAGGGAGACCCTATCAGGTGGTCACAGCAGAACAGTTTATGCAAACTTTTGCAGAGGCACCTAATAATGACCAAAACCTGCTATGCGAGCTTTACCTACATAATGAAGCAGTATCTGAAGAAAGGGACAAGAATATGCTACCGGTGGTTGGTGATATACAGCTGAGAGCCTTTATTTCCTTCTTAGCCAATCAGCTCACATGGCAGAATGCCTTCGTCTCAGCCCAACATAATGAACAAAATTGTCTTCTGTGGATTAGGGCTGAACCACAGAATGCAGCCACTTTTATTGTACAGCACCAAGCATTGATAAAGAATCATGATATGAAAAATCATCTCAGACAATTGCAAGCAACAGCCTTGAAGGACTGTCAGCACTATTTGAGAACCAAAGTGCCCTTGGTCGTTAGAGAAAATAATCTCTTTTGGGAAAATTGTACCAAAGAAAGGAAAGAATATCATCCTTACAATCCAACAAATCTGCAGGTAGCACTTACAAGGGTACCTTTTTATATTAAATGCATGCAACACTGTGCTGAGAGTTGGATAGGCTACAAGTTTAAATTTCCACTTTTATGGTTACCCGGGGAACAATAGAAGGGTCAGTTTGGGTTATCCACTAAGGAGGAGGTAGTAGCATGGAGACAGATACAGACTGTCTGTGGTTTCAGAAAAAGGTTCGATGTCACCTCCTACAGCTATTGTCTCAGTAATTTACATTGTTCATCCCAGTACTCCGACTCGGATTCAGAGTAAAACATTGCATAGGGACATGCAATATCTTCAGTTGGGGGGGATGTTAGGATCCAGAATTGACCAATTTTGACCTTATATTTCCATCATAATATTATCCTTTTTCAGTCATAATTTATAAGTTTTGATCGTACAATGACTTGATTACCCCAAGGTATGGAGTAACTTCCCGCATATCTATATGTTTAGTTGTTCACTGCATATTCGTAAGTACCTATGTATTTATCTTTGGAAAGCTAACTGAATTGCTAAGTAATTGTCTTAAGCCGCAGGAGTTATAACCTACAGTTGCTGTAACACCAAAAACAGCAACTACGCAGTTGCTGCAACACCAGAAGCAGCAACTGCGTAGTTGATATAGTCAGCAACAGATATTATCTAAAGCGGGTATTTTTGCACCAGCTGAGAATCACAACGGCAATTATCTGAGACATGGTTAAATCAAGCAATTGTCCAAAACAAGAAGAACACAGCTACCCGAACTCAGAACCAGAATAGCACGGGGAATCGGCGAGAGGAATGTGCATATCCCAAGGAAGACGGACGAAGGCAGTTATTAGCTGTGTAACAGTCTAAACAAAGAATATATCATTATATTGTTGCAACAGCATCTCTGTATTTCTTATTTTTGATTAAACGGGTCAAACAGCTGAACCGTAACAATCTATTGTAATAGATGTCTCCTCTATAAAGAGGAGACATCTACATTAGTCAAGGGGAGGCTGGAAGGGCATTTTGTAAAACTATCAGCAATTCTAAACTTCACTGTATCTGAATTTTTGACGGATGAATAGAAGAACGCTCTGAGTATTTAAGCTATTCTTCGCATTCTGGGGAATCTTGTGAGAAGGACTGGGCCCACCTTCCTCACAAGATTCACCCATTTACTTTGCTGTCAAGTGTGTAAGTGTGTGGTAGTTTCTCTTTACAGATACTCTGTTTTGGACTTTGTAGCATTACCTCTTGAAGTTCTGTTTTGCTAGCACTCTGTTTTATCTAGTTCTTCGAATTTGCGCAAGTGTGTTTCACCGGTGAATTTGAGTGCAGTTTGTGTTAGCAATCTGATTCCAGGGGCAGGTGCTGAACGTCTTCATCCGGAGGATAGGGTCCTGATCCTCTGCCAACAGAGCATCCATTTCCTTGTTTCTTAGATCTGTAATTTTAATCAATTCTTTTTTTTTTTTGTGATATCTTAGTACTGGAATTAAGTGTACTACAGCTTTTAATGCTTTTAGAATTTAAGTACAAACAGTATGCAGTGGCCTTTGGAATAAAAAGACTTTCCCAGGTTGACAATTAATGTGGTACTTGATTGTTTAATTGATAAACAATTCAACTAGCCAACAATATTCTGATGTAGATGAAGAGGATGGATTATGAGCAACCATTTTACTATCCTAATAAAGGAAATGATTGTTCAAAATATCATTTGTAGGAGAACCCTTGAGGAACTTTCTAACCTCAACGTGATGTGGGAATTCCTTAGTATAATGGTATGGTTGACTTTGAAAAGGTTGATTCTGATATGATTGACTCTATACCATTTGACCCAAGTAAGGTTGGCATTGCAAAGTTTTACATTGATAAGGTTGAATATGAAAATGTAGCCCCTGAAAATGTTGACCTTGATATGCTTGACTCTGAAAGGGTTGGCCTTGAAAAGGTTATCCTCGGAGAGTTTGAATTTGAAAATCTTGACCTTGATAGGGTGTTTGAATCATCCCTACACTATATTTTCCAATAGGTATCTTTGTTTTAGATTGAAAAGTGGAACCAATTTGAAAAGAATTTGCTTGAGGCATAGTTTGTGTAGGTTGTTGGACCGATATTTGAGGTTTACCTTGGATAGTAATTTGTGGCATAGATTGGATGGGTGTTTGAGTTATACCTGGAATCAGTTGTTGAACAATTGTTTGCATAGTAGGATGAACATATGTTTAAGGAATACTCTAGACAAGCTGCTACATAAACACTAGTGGGGTCCCCAGGATAGGTTGCTAAAAAGTTGTATGTGGAATAATTTGTATAGGCTATTGGAAAAACACTTGTGGAGTGCCTTGAGTAGGTGTTTGTGGTATAGGTTTCCCAATAGCCTAAATTTGTTGATAAACAAGAACTTTTGGAGAAGCTTGAAAATGTTTCTAAACATATAAAGGCTTCCAAATAGTACTCCCAATTCCTGGAGAAGGAACACCAATCAATAGTTGAGATATAACATGTTGACTTGGACCGACCTGATGTATCTAACCAAAATTTTTGTAAGTTCCATCAAGAGGTTGTGCTACAACTAGAGGATACATTCCACTAGGGGGTTTTCCACTAGGGAGAACATAGGATGGTTTCCCCCTAACTAGAGAGTAAATTCCAGTTGAATTTGGTTGACGGTTACATGTATTACTAGATATCATATTCATGTATTGGTTTGATGCGAAAGGTGTTTGAGGCATAGAAAACATACTATGAGCAGTAGTTTCTAGATAAGAGATACATAAATAATATAAGGTTCCAGAAAGCCAAGTAGAAACTTGAGAAGGAGTGGCTCTCGAAACTGTTCTAGTAAGTGACTTATACCTAGCAAGAAGTAAAGGCCCACCATATATAAATGACTCTGGCATAGAAAATTTTAGGGGCGAATGTTCGCCCTTTGGCGAAATTAAGGGGTTTTAAATTTTTAGCCGGCGAATATTTTGTATCATAGTACATTTTTACAAATCACCTCAAATAGCCCACCTTATTTTAAGGGAGAGGGTAAAAAAGGTAAATTTAGCCCTTCAAATTAGGAGTTACAACCTTCCATTCCCCCATTTTCAAGAATAGGATTTAATTAAGTGAATCCATTCGCCCATTTTCAAGAATAGGTTTTATTTAAGTGAATCCTATGGGCCAAATACCATATTTATAAAACAGGTATGGTAAATTAATAAAAATATAAATAAATGAGAAGTATGGTAAATCAATAAAACATTTTTTATATTTACTCCATAAGTCACCTTATATACATGCAAGGGTGTAAACAAATAAAAATATAAGTAAAGTGGAGGTATGGTAAATAAATAAAACGTCTTTTTATACTTACTCAAAAGGTATGGTAAATAAATAAAAATATAAATAAACTAGACATATGGCAAATAAATATACTTACTCAAAAGGTATGGTAAATAAATAAAAATATAAATAAACTAGACGTATGGCAAATAAATATACTTACTCAAAAGGTATGGTAAATAAATAAACTAGATCTATGGTAAATAAATAAAACCTCTTTTTATATTTAATCCATAACCCTCGTTCTATTTATGAATGCTAAATAAACGAGAGGTATGGTAAACAAATAAAACCATTTTTTATATTCACTCCATAAGTCACTATATATTTACGAACACTCAAAAAATGTGTTATATTTAAGTGAAACCTATGGGCAAAATACTATGGGACAAATACCATCGACTAGATTGTTATTAATACCATGCAAAAAAACATTATTAACCCTAATATTAGTATTAATAAAAAAAAATGGCACATGGTATTGACCCATGGTATTCAACAAAATGGCACATGGTATTGACCCATGGTATTCACTTGGAATGTAGCCTATTTAAATGGGGGAAAAACCAGCATAGATCCATCTTTACTATGGATCTACTAACCCCCGAGATGTATCAAATATCGTGATATGCAAACTAGCTATAGAGTGAAAAAATATTTGATCCCTCTCGGGGCTTGGCCAAGCTAAAATAAAAAATAAAATAAAAATCAACTATTAATTTTTATAGATTACTAATAGCAAACTAGCTATAGAGTGAAAAAATATTTGATCCCTCTCGGGGCTTGGCCAAGCTAAAATAAAAAATAAAATAAAAATCAACTATTAATTTTTATAGATTACTAATAATTTTTAAGCTCCAGGTTTATGATAACCCATGGTAATACCAAGAATTGAGTAAAATATTCGCCATGCCTGGTGAGAGATTCGCCAAAAAATTATATATACATATATTTTTCCTATATACCATGGAGATTCGCCCATTTATTATACTTACAAATTTAGGGGGGTTCTTAAAATTTTCCCTGGACTCTGGAGAGCCTGTAAACATAGAAGTTACAACAGGTTGGCTTAGAGGAGTATCTTTTGACATGATTTTCATAGGTGTGAAATCAAAAGGAGTGCATAAATGAGGAATACCTTGACCTAAATAATTTAGGGTGGTAAAATACCAAGGATATGGTAGAAAAGGATCAAAACAAATTCTTGGAAAAGCTAATGGATCACCAACAATAAGAGGATTATGTGGTGATTCTTCCTCCTCTTCCTTGGTAATATATTCAATACTCATAAGAATAGGAGGTAAACAAGTTGTAATTATACTTCTTCTTCGAGATGAAGTCGATAAAGGAGTAGGGAATATAGTAGTTGAAGGTGTTTCAGGCTAAAAAATGTCAGTATAGGGTTGTTCAATGTCAGGTTCAGTCAAATATGTATCCAAAGTTTCAGCAATCTTAGATTCATCTTCAATAATCTCAGTAAATTCAGGTCCATATTGAATTTTTCTTCATTCTAATCTATGCAGTTGAGTTACTTCAGTTTCTATTGTTCCCAATTCTACAACTCTGAGTGTTTTAGGTTGATTTGAGGTTCATGATCCTATAGATTTTGATCTCTCTGCTTTGATTTTCTCCAATTTAACAGGTGTGTACTCAAGGGGTATACCCTTCATTCTACATGAATATCTTGGTAAGTCGACCACAATGAATTTTATCAAAGGTTTGTTCAATTTTATTGAATCAAATAAATAACCAAAATAAAAAAATAAAGGGTATATAGGTATAAAGGATTACAAAGTCAATGTGAACTATGGAATATCATTTCCAGTACATGTAGGTAATCTACCCAATGTTGTGTTTGGTGTATCAAAAAATACAAAGTGAGCGATTCGGTTACTTATGGATGGTAAGCAACCTAGAAGGGGGCCTTCAAAATATACTCGAGGTATGTTGAGGTACAATACGTGTTAGAGTTGTCTAATGTGAGCTTGTATGATAGGATGCATCTCGATATAATTTTCATATGTGGAGTGCTATCTGATATACCTGAAGGTACTTGGGGAATGGTATGATATACTTACATATGTGGGATATAGACTACCCGCAGAATGTGCCGCACACAAAAAATGATAATGTTTATGTTTATAGACGTTGGAACACATCTTCTAGCCTATAACCATTAATGTTTGGTTAATTTAAAATTTTTGTTGATCTTATAGTTCCTCTTTCATTAAAGTTGATTTAATAGATGTGATGTAAATGATATCAGTTTTCAAGTCAAAAGCTAATGAAACAAATATGTGAAAATGAATCTTTTTCTTCAATGAATTTCTATCTATGGTAAAGAGAGGATCTTTTCGATGTTCAAATGGAATGAAATTATAATTTCATCATGGTTATTTTCAATAAATGTAAAATTTGCACTTTCAATTTTACAAAAAAATAAAATAATTTAAACTCACTCAAAAACACAAGAATCATGAAAAAATCTTTCTGACACACAACACTCAAAACTTTTCAGAATGCGAAAAGAAAATCAACAAATATTTAAGAAAAATATTTCAAATGAATGTTATGAATATGAAATTGTCTAAATTATAATTTTGAGTTTCTTCATTACCAAAAATAAGAATAACTATCTATTTAAATTTCACTAAAAAGAGGCAACTTTATAAGCGAAAAGTACTTAATGAAAAACACCATCTTTCATTAGCATAATGATCCTTTACAGATAGGTAAAAAAAATTCTAAATATGATTATTTGATAGAATAAAGACAAGAAAACACTATCTTAGCAATTACCAATCCATCCTTTGATAAATCAACAAAGCATCAGATCAAAGCTTCAACAGTAATTCACAAATACAAGTTATTTTTCAAGAAGACAATCCAAAACAACCAATCAAATAGAAACAAACTTTTCTAGAATGTAAATATATCTAAGGAAACATAGTAATAAAAAAAATTCTAGATTCAGTATATAAAAGCCTAATTTTTTCAAAAATTTCAGAGACTTGTGTAGGTAACCAGTTAGGTTAATTGCACAGACATACTGTTTCTAAAGTAAAAGTGCACAACTTTGTGCACTTCTGCTAAACAATAATTGCACAAAATGAGATTTTTTTTGAAAAATAAAAAGTAAAGCCATAAAAAACCAGAATTTTAAACTTTCAAGGTTCACAACACAATCAAACAAGGCTACAAAAAGTGATGAGAGGTCACATTAGTACATAATTAAGAACAAGTCATTTCCCAATATGGTCACCAATTTATTATGGAAGACAAATCACTCTTGTGGAAAATAGTGATCTCCCTAATTAAAAGACAAATATAGAAACAAATAGACAAGTAACCACAAACTTTCCTTAATCTATAACTGAAATATGACATATGAAATGTGCAATAGCCTCTTACCTTTTCTACTAAATTCTTGTGGATGTCCTTTCGATGCTTTCAAAAGCCTTTCCTCATTACTTCAAGAGAAGATTTGCATAAACAAAATTTAACAAGGAATAAAATCATAACATAGATAAAGAGTGAAAAACAAAGTGTATGGAAATTGCAATGTAGCATAGATTACTATGTTAATTTAGTACTCACTTAAAAATATGGAAAATATCAAGAAGATTTGCAACTATCATCATAACAAGTGCAAATAGGAAAGAAATAGTTGCTTATATTAATCTTGAATAAGAAGGCGAAAGAGAACCTTAGCCTTGATGATGTTAAACTCCTCCCAGTGGTCTCCAATCATCCCCTTAGATGAGAAGCTTCCACCCCCAATCCCACAACATAAGTTTACATTCCCAAGTCCTCCTTTACCCCGTGGTCTGTGTCGAATTTATAGGCCAAGAGGAGGAGGTTTATAATCCTCTTCTCAAGGTATGAGTTCCATAAAAAAATGGATTAGGGTTCCACAAAGAGACAAAGTTTTCTACATGAATAGAGGGATGAGACCCAAGTATGTAAGGGCTTGAGGCCTTTAGTTCGAAAATATTCCTCCAAAAAAGTTTCTAGAAATCACTTTTTAATTTTACCTTTGTTAAGATATTTACACAATTTTTAGTGGAAGACAAAGCCTAGGTTTTTGCATGTCACAATGGTCAAAACTGAGTTTGCACATGAAATGGCTAGGGAAACTGCAAAAGTGCTTAAAAATAGGTTTTTGAGTAATGTAATCAAGATTCTTGTTGTTTTTGGGATTCTTTTGCTCCCAACATTTTAGGGGAATTCTTGGAACACTTCATCAGATAGCGCGAGATCTAGATTGGATGTCATTTTCCTAATGATGAAAAAATGGTGTGTAGTAGTGCTCACAACTAAAAATTTAACCTCTACATGTGTTAATCACTGACTTTGAGTGTCTTCGAGTGTGTACATATGAGTATATGATTTTAATTTGATAAAAAATCCCCCCTGATGTATGATGTTTGGAGAAAGCGTATAGCCGAAATACATCACATTTTTTCTTGTTTAACTAAGAGTCTTGCTAAATTCTTAAGTGATAGAGAAACTTATAGTAGATATCATTAGGGAAAATCCTTGACTGAGAACTAAAGAGAGCCATGCTCAACATAAATATTGATACAAAAGTTTCTATATGAGACGGGCATATCCCATGTTGATAATGATGTTTATGACTAAGTATTACAATCACACAGGAAATGGTCTTGTTAATTCAACGTTGATGCAGTTGACATGCTGATGGCTAATGACAATAACTGATTATGACCTCAGGGGTGTATCTGAAAAATAGAATGAAATGGGTGCCCCTATGCATTAAAGGTGAGACACTGCTAAAAGAGTTTCTAAGGGATGCATGGGTATTCAACTCTAGGTACTTCCCATGCATTGAAATGTAAGCATTTTTGAATGAGGTGCTAAGGGAGGCATGGGTGTTCCACTAAATGAGAGAGCTACAATGGTTAGGAAGTAAAATACTACCCTAACATGAAAATATATGTTGGTAATGAAAGTTAGGGAGACTGATGACATTAATGGGAAATAGTGACTCCCAATGTGCCACCTGAGGTTGTCCCTTAAGGGGGGGAGAAAACAAGGTACTGCTTCGATCCTAGAAGATGATTTTTGAAGTCAACAATAAAGAAGCATCAACCACCCAAAACGTTGATTTAGGGAATGATTGCAAAGGATCAAAGATGGTTGTAATATAATGTGTCATAAAGTCATGAGAAAAAGATCTTACAACATGGGTGGATATAGAAAATTGCCCAAGGTTGGAGCTTTAATGCGAGTGGTGGTAGTTAAAAAAAATTTTCTAGGGGAAATTCCCCTTGAGTTGATAGGAAATCCAAGGTGGGTATGAGCAAGTTTTGAAGGTGGTGGTAGATAATGAATGAAGATGGGTCATGGTGTGTTGATGAAAGCAAGGTCAAACTAAGGGTGAATATGGACTGTCTTCGAGTAGCTAACACAAAAATATGGGTGAGAATCCTTTTCACTAAAATAAATTTTATAGACTTTCCAAAATAATGTAAAAGTGGTTTAGGATGTACAAGCATGAGGATAGGTGCCCCAATAAAATGGTGGCTTGTGTATTGATGTAGGTGGATTTTTTGTTAAGGGTGGGGGTCCCATTTTTTGGTCTTGGAGTGAGATTGATGAGGAAAATGAAGTGATGTAGATGGTTTATTTCCATATGGTTCAGTGATAGGCCAAATGTAGAATGTGAGTGCAAATTTGATTCAATCCAAAAAAGAATAAATATGGTGGCCTATAAGTGGGGTTGGTAAGTAATGAGTAAAGAAGAGGAGAATGATGTTTATCTTCAAGACATGCATATGAGATGGATCCTGGATCTGGGGGAATAGTCATGGATCCCAATAGCGTAAGGTGAACCATAAAATGAGGTGATCCATGTAGGGGAAGTGTTATTGATTGACGTGGACATTTAATATGTGCAAGTGGAAGGTGGTGGTAAATGTGGTCAAGATGATGGACCTTATGGTTTATTTAAGATAAATGATGTTAGGATATTTAAATATGTCAAGGAAGCTTATCATGTTGAGTGGAGAATGATACCTTAACTATCAATTGTCACCCAGGAATTAATTTTGCTGAGAAACTGTGGGGAACCTACAACATCGAAAATAAATACCCCAAGTGAAAACATATTGATGAAACCATGTGACGCCAATTGGTTTTATGGTTGTTCACAATATGCTGCAACATTGTTTTGAGGACTTCATTGAAAACTTCTACATGGCCATTAGATTGAGGGTAGTATGGGGACGAAAACTCAATGTGAAAAACCAAGGTGTTGGGGTAGTTCTTGAAATATCTCATTCTCGAAGTGGTTTCCATGATCCAAGACCAACTCGTTGGGAACACCAAATTGGTTAATGACATGGTTGAAGAAAAAACTCGTAGTAGTTTTTGGGGTGTTATTATAAGTGAGAATTGCTTCTTCCCATTTTGTAAAGTAGTCCATTGTGACCACAATGTACTTATGGATTCCTTGACACTAGGGGCTACAAGTCATAAGTTCTATGCCCCATTTGTAGAAAGGGCCTATGAGAATGACTGGGTGAAAGGGAGTTGGTGCAACTTGTGCTTTGTGAGCGTATCATTGACGATGTTTACATCATTTGACTACTTAAATACAATTAAGAAACAAAGTGGGACAAAAATAATCGGCATGAACAATTTTTTTGGGAAGTGGCCATAACGTATAGGTTGCTATTGTAGGCTCTAATGTAGAAGTCATTTAAGACATGTTCAAATTTCTCAATGGTAAGGAATCAACTAAGAATGGTGTTGATGCATCAACAGTAGAGGATGTCTTGCATAAGAAGGTAACAGGGGGCTTGGTGGTGAACACACCTATGATCATTGCGAATGAGTTGAGGGTTGAACTTATAAGTTCGAAGGAAGAGAAGGATATCACTGTACTAGGGGTTTTCCATAGATATGACGAACAAGAATTTGTCTGGGAAAGAATCATTGATAGGAGACCCTTAGGATTTAATGGGGAGATCCATGATGAATTATGTAGGGATAAGAGATTTCTTTCTTTTAAGGGAAGAAAACTATTAGTCGAACTCTTGCAAAATAACTACCCATCGAGAATACTTATAGTTCATCATACGATGGGTGACAAAGTATCTCATAGGGTTAATGTCTGTTATTACGGTGGTGGTCCCTAAGATGATGTAGTGTCAAAGCTTTTATACTGAGTCTAGAAGGGATAGTGTTGTTGTTTATGCTAGCTCATACTTTAAGGAAATTCCAAAGAGGTTTTTTCTTATGTAGTAGATGATGTGTTCTCTATTATATTTTCCTTATTGGATTAATACCCCCACAATGGCTACTTCAAATGATGATAAGTAGAGGTGTAGTCCTTGGTATGGTCAAGAAGGATAATCATCGGTGTCTATGGTAATGTATCTTTGAAGGCCTTAAATGATTTTTGAGATTCTTCATCCTAGTGGAAGGGAATGTCCTAGAGAAGAAGGTGCAAGCAACCGTGTACATGAGTGGTGTAATTAGGAACAAAGCGATGTAAGAAGTTTTCCTTGCCTTGTAAGCATTGTAATTGCTTCAAAGTTTTTGGAGGTGGTATTTCTCAGATGGCCTAAATCTTAAGAGGGTTAACTCTAATGCCTTGCTGGGAAACAATGAATCCTAGTAGTCATCCTGCATTAACGCAAAAGATGCACTTGAGAGGGTTCAAGCATAGGTTATATTTCTAACACCTTTGAAAAACTAGGTAGACATATTCCAAATGGTCTAAGGACCTTTTTTATTACAATGTAAGGTTGTCCAAATACGCTAGTATAAGATGAGCCAAGTCATGGAAGATGTAGTTCAAGGCCCACTGAAAGGTGGTACCAAAATTTTTGAGGTTGAAGGGAATTACTTGATAGGAAAATGTACCCCATGGTGTAGTAAAGGTTATTTTTTGGTGATCGATATGTCATATCTGAATCTAGTTATACCCTGAGAAGGCATCCATGAATGATAAGGCTTCGTGTGTGTGCATGTATTAATTACTTGATTGATGAAGGGTGTAGGATAATTGTCTTTGGAACATGCCTTGTTAAGATATATGAAGTGAGTTCAAACTCAAATGGTGCCCTATTTATTCATGATGGGGATAGGGTTATAAACCCAAGATGTCTAAGTGATAGGGTATATGAAATTGACCTTATGAAGCTCTTCAATTTCTTACTTAATTGTTGTTTCTTTAGACAGGTGGAGCTGACATTGCTTTTCCATAATAGGGTAGTCACCAGATCATGTGTTGATGTGGTGCTCTATGATTGTAAGACTAATGCTTGGCATTTATGAGTAATATCATGCAAAGATGTCCCTATATTCTTGAAAAATGGATTTGTATGAGGCCACTTCATCTAGGGAGAATTCTTCCCCCAATGATATTTATTCAACTATGCTAGGCTTGGTGGAAATATATACCTTGATTGTAGGTGAGATACTAGATATATTCCCTTCATCAAATGCATTTAGTACAGGAATGGGATTTTTGAACCAATATAGCTATCCTGGCAGTAGGAAGTAATTCATTTCTATTGTGTAAATATTGTGTCTTGGTGTATCAATAGGTGAGAATGTTTTCTTGGGAAAGAAGAAAGAGAGGTGATGCATGACATCCCAAGGACACTCTGGTTTTTTCATGGCCTCCATAATATCTGCATCTAAGTGAAAAATATTGTCTAATGGTGAAAGAGGTTCTGGAAGGTTGTGAGGATGGGATTGTGACCTAGCGATGCTAGTTGAAAAATAAGAGAATGACTCGGTGGTTGTTGTTGTAGAACCCAATGATGTTGAAATTGTGTAGATTGCATGGGTCTACACAGTAAGTGGTGGTAATACATCTGTAGTGGGAAAATGATCTCGACACAAAGAAATAATAAGAAGATAATGGGAATCAAGGTTCCTATGGTCGAGGAAATGAATTGTATGTGCTGTTATGTCCTTGAATCACTAGGTGGTGGGAAGATTTACATGATGGAGGCTTGATGATTAGTAGTTGAAGGTTGCCATGATAATTTTGGCATCCTAGGAGCTAAGGAACTTTCCTCTATGTGAGGAGGGTGTTCAGGGATTTCCTAAACTGGGTGGCACTGTATGCTAAGCTATCCAAATATTAGCAACATAGGACATGTGTTTGAGCTATGAAAGTTATTGGTACAAATGTTTCACATGTGTACTGCACATAATCTAGGTTATGTGCCAAAATAAATGGTGTGTGTATCATCATTTCTCGTGGTTCATGATGATGACACATGGTTGATGTCATGGGGTGGGGAATTTAAGGGTACGTTCTGCCGCTAGATCTTAGTATTAGTGATAGGAGGAGGATTTGTAGTATTGATGTCATTTTAACACAAGGCTACTCTTGTTGCTCGAAATCATGGGAGGTATTGATAGTTCCATGTATATTAAACTTGGGAACAAATGTGACAATGATTATGCACACATATATATAGGTTTGAGTGGGTAGGTCGAGGAATGTGGACCAATAAGAGAAAAAAAATCTATGATTTTTCTCAATTCTCAGCATTTATTAATCAAATGGCTTGGTCTATCACATAGGGAACATGAATGGGAAGGTTTTGGAAATATTGTCTTACGCAGATGTTCTATCCATTTAGATACTAACCATGGGGAAGGGGTAGAATGACAATGGGAATAAGGATGAATAAGCTGTGAAGCTTCTTTCTCAAAGACACAATAAATGGTTTTGGACCCATCATCCACCATTGACATAGTAGGAGGTGATGGTGTCATAGGATAGGTTTGAGAGAGGGCTCCCAATGCATCTTGAAAACAAGGAATTCCAGAACAGTGATGAGCGTAATGTTTGTAATCTATGCCTATAGTGCATGCATGATTGGTGTTTAATGCCTTATTACGTGTTAGTGTGGCCTTTTCTCCTAAAGGTGGAGGTGGGGATACTAGAATTTTTGGGACATGAAGAAGATTTAACTCCTCTATTTCTGAGCATGAGTTGGTAGGGTGTCCTAATACTTCACATAATGCATAGGGTGGTGGTACCCTCAACGAGGAAGTGGCCGAGGCTTCCATCTTATTTTATTTCTGCTTGTCCCTTTTGTGGGCACCTATTCATGTCGATGTACATGTAGTTTGTTTTGGGGTGGATTCCTAAGGGGTGACTATTGGAATGATGCATGTTGAGGTAATACCTAAATTTGCTAACATGTCCTGTGGGGCCAAATAACAAATAGGTATTTCGAAATACTTATTTGGAAATGTTAGTGTTGCCATGACTTGGTGCGAGATGAGACTAGGTGGGGGATACAAGAAAGGAGTCTGAGTGATTGAATATGGTAGGAACATTGAGCCAGTAATCACAACATTGGGGGTGTATGGAACTAGTTCTTGAGGCTAAAGTGTGTTTCACAAACTCATCATACACATCGGGGTTGCAGGGGAAACCTCGATTAGAGGTGGGTCACTAGGGTATGTGCCAAGGGGTGATGATCCCTTGAACATCCTTGCACCTGCTTCAGTAAAATATGTGGCCATCACCGTGTGGGATATTATGAAAGGTAATACACCAATGGGGGTGGTGGATGTCATTTTCTCATAGTATGTGAGTTTATCTATTGTAATGATTTTCCCTCATGGGGGAACACCATCATACAAAACATTGAATATGCTACTGCAGTCATCTAATACATGTAGATATGACCTAGTAGGATATTGTAATCTAGTTGGGCATCAAGGAACTCTATATCTATGAGAACATTTTTGCTGCAAATCTCTACCAGAAATTCCTAAAAAATTACTATGGGGGTCCAGGGTTGACCATCGTATGCTCTGAGTGTAATGGGTGATTCTTTGAGCTCGGGGATCCTAATTTCTATGAAACATATTAAGACATGATACATGTGGATGCTCCTTTAGCAATCATGCAATGATGGATGTTGGTATTCTAACTAGTGACTAGAATTTGAAAGGCGACTATCGATGGAAGGCACAGAGTAGTGTTATTCAAATCAAAAGCCATTAGATTTAATTGACTAGATTGATCGAAACTAACATGAAAAGAAGGACTTTCTGTTGAGTTTGGAAAGCTTTTAAAACATCCCCTACTGACATAGCTGATGATTGAGCTAGATAATCTGTGATGATGTAGCTATGAGTAACCCTTGAATTATGTCCTATCCAACGTATGTCCCTTTGACCATTCATGGCATGGTTTCTACTAGGGGTCAAGGTAACATTAAATTTTTTGTGGATATAACAGTGGTTGATGTGGATGGGTATGTTTTTACAAGGGTTCCATAATCCTAGTTTCATGTTTGTAGGAGAACATATTCTCCTACCATGAGAATGTTGCAATTGGTGGGATTTTGGGAACTTCCTCCAGGAGGATTTTGACACTGCTAGTGGGGGAGTTCATGCTGAGTATTCATCACTCCTTGGTGGGGAAGGGATTCTGCATAGATGTAGGTTACCGGTTTGGCCGCCCTTCCCCCTAGAATCTTTCATCCTTTTTTAACTTAGGGAGTTGATGGAAATTATGGGTGTACTACCCATATTCCCCACAAATAACACAAGTATGATTAGTCCTTTGAAATGGGGTTCTTTTTCTGATTTTCTGGGTCTTTATTTTCTCGACCCTAGTTTGTTTTCGGTTAAGGGGATTTCCCCCATCTGGTGCCCTCGAGGGTTGTTTCTAGTTATTTCCCCCCTTCCTAGATTACCCTTTCTGCTTGTTCTTTACTTTCTTCTTTTTTTCCATTTGGTGGGTTAGTAATATTCAGTTGTCAAAAGACTATTGTTGTTGTGGTAAAGAGGGTTTCATGAAATTAACCCCAACATTAGGTTGTGCTGGTGGGTTATTATTTTGGGTTGATATAAAAGGGAAGTAAGGATTCCCTTTCCTTAGGTTGGTGTAAGTTCTTTGAGAGGTGGAAAATACCTCAACGACACGTGGCAGGTACTTACCACCTTGCATGGGAGACTATTGGATACTTTTCATCGTAGATTATTGGGTACTAAACATAGTACGGTTATGCGAGGGTGCAAGTTTCTTGGGATAGTATCACATGTTAGATGGTGGTTATACAAGAGGTGGGTACTATCTGGATGGTAAGTGGCTAGGCCACTATACACATTTCTAGGTTTCTAGAAAGCATTTTTGGGTTTATTTTTGGTTATGGTTCTAATCAATCCTTTTGCAAAAATTGATGCTCCTGATATCTTTGGTATGAAACATTGTAGGTGAACGGAATCAGGTAGAACGTGATATAGGTATCCAAACTGAGTATAAGTGAGCTCAAATTGTTGAGCTTTACCGATAACCTCTTCTTTTGTTTGTGGGAATGTGGAAGCCATGTATTTTGATATCTTTGATGTAAGTGGTCTAAAAAATAATTCTAGGAGGAGGACCTTATCTACGTGCAGCTTGCACAGGCTATGATGTTTATGCTAATCATGGACATGGCCTAAGATATGTATGGAAAAAAACTATTGGAAATTGGTGATTCACTCCAGTCCAGTATCTTGGTGTATTGAGGGCAGGAAGAAAGTGAGAAATGACCTGGATAGAGAATCAGAGGTCCGATGGGAACTTATTGATGGTGCTAGACCTGCCAACATGTAAGGGGAACTCCCTAGTAAGAAGTCCTAATTAGACCTCAAACTGTTTTGTGTAGGAGTCCGAGTAGTGGGTCGTAAAGCAATGTCTTGATTGTGATGTCACATAGAGGCAAGTAAGATAACACTGTCAGTAGCAAGGGTGTGATTGCTGCAGCGAGTCAAGGAAGGTGTATGAGAGGTTTCTAACACACGTCATTTAAGATGAGTACGCCCCTTGGAAACCTATAAGAGTACTCAACTGGCAAGGTAACACACAAGTGAAGATGCATCACAAGTAGGTCAGTCCAACAATCCAAAGTAATGGTTAAACCAACAACACAACTACAACAAGATTCATATAATTGCATACAAAAGTGTTCATATACAACTACGTAAGTTAAACAACGTACATTGCTACATCAACTGGAATAGTCCTGTTAGTGTCAGTCTTTCTATCCTTCCTCCAGTGATCAAATGTGCTCTTACAAAGTGATCTTGAAGTGTAAAGGTCAAATTTTGTCATTTCAGTGAGTCTTCAAGCAAAATTTGGTCACTAGGCATAAGGTCTAGGGTTTGTTTTCACTCCTTCTAAAGTTGCCCAAATGTCAGTCTATGTCATCATTCAGCTGATTCTATCATCATTCATAGGGTTTTCATTATCATGTCAGTGTCTAATGAGTCATTTTACGTCTTGTTCATGCTTTAGTTGCGCCCAGGCAAGGTCATTTCCCTCTCCTAGGGTTTTGAAGCCATTTTCTCTCAGATGGTCAAATCATCGGAAAAACTTGTTTCCTGATGTTCATACACCTTTCCCTATCCTTCATGTACCTTATCAAACACTTCCCATCCCTTAGATCCGCCAAATTCCTCATTTTTGCACAAACCCTAGTTTCTAGCTACAACCTGGCAATTTTCTAGGTTTGGCCTGTGATTTGCCCTTTTGGACCCCTTCCCCTAACTCAATCTCTGTGATTACACTTTCCCCTGCTTCCTAACATCCCTCCTCACTCCCAAAAATTTCCCCAAGAATTTAGAAGCCCCTATCCCCTTCATTTCGCTTCATTTCGACAAAATTCCTTGTTTCACACATCGGGGCAAGTTTCACTCAAATGATGTTTCAGATCAGTCAAAGATGAATTTTGGGAACTGAGAGAGGTTTTTGTCCATAACATGCTAAAGAAAAACCTCCTTCAATTTTTACACAGGTGTCATGGTTTGAGAGAAATGTCAAAAATATCGGCGAGAACGAAGGTGCTCTAAGAACGGTTGGCCAAAACACAAAAACGAAAGAAAACGCCCGATCCACTCCAAATTTTGGCCAAAGCCTCTTTGGCTGAGCATGGTACTTGATTGGGGACTCCCAGCCCAAATTTCAAGAAATTTGGAGAAAATTTTGTCATTTGTGAATTTTTTGTGCAATTTACAGGTTTTGGCCATTTCAAGCGCCGCGTTCCAAGCGCGGCTATTTTGGAGGACTACTCGGAATTTTGAAAACTTGGCATTTTTTGAAAGGGCATGCAAAGATAAAAATTACCAATACTTGGGAGAAGCCTGATTTTGATATTTGAGCCTCTAAAAGCTCAAAATACATCAAAAAAATGACTTTCTGCCCACTTTTTGAGTTGCAGAAAGTGAGCTTGGGGGAAATGGTTTTTGAGGGGGCAAAACAACTCCAAATGCAGAAATTCTAATTGGGATGGAAAGTAGACAGACCAAGATTTCCAATGAGCCATCTTGCACCTGATTTGGATCAGTGCAACCCACTCAAAAGTTGCAGCAAAGGGGCGCGGCAGTGAGAGCCAGCTTTGCCAAAATTGACCTTTTTGGTCAAAAAACACTGTTTTGACTATGGTGACCATTTTTACTTGTAGATGATGGATAAATGTAATATTTTCATGGCACTTTGATAGATTTTACCTCTATTTACCCTTCTAGAAGCTTCCTTGATGTAAAAAGTGAATAATTAATGCATGAATCAGTTAACTAAGTAATAGAGGCAAGTTGTTGAGCTGCCTATTATCTAGTGCTTAGTTTGGAATTAGTTCAAACTGCTCCTAGAAGGATGAGCTCGACCACTAGAGGAAAGGGAAGAGGTTAGCTTGCCTATATTATGTGTTTTCTTAGTCATTTTGAGAGGTTGGAAGGTTGGACTCTTGTGGGAGAAAGCTTTATTGTATATTGTACATCTATCTTTGCAATTTGAAGAAGAGGAAGGCCAGGGTTTTGCAGACATCATTGTGGATTCTTGTGGATTGTTATGTTGATGGTGTGTTCTCTATATGTTCTTGTAAGTTTGTTTATGTATTCCACATCTCTCTTTTGCTTCTATTTTGGACAGATGAAGTGATTAAGTTTGAAATCATGCTTTGACATGCTCATCTTTTTAGTTTGTTCAAAATCTATGTTTTCTACTGTCTAGAGAGGATCCAAATGGTTGTTTGCCCTCTTTAGCTCCTTCTCTATCATCCCTGATCATCCATCTCAGATTAAGGCATCAGCGCTCACTCCTACCTTGCCCCAAAGATCCCCCTGCAAAAACTGTGCTCAATCCCCGCACCCTGAATTGCACTCCCTCCAATTGCCCCCAAAAAACCAAAAATCTTTAAATCAACCCCCCTTATCAATTTACTAGCCTAATATCTTTGATCCTAATTGGTCAGCTTATTATATTGAAAGATCTACCGAATCTAACCCGAGAGAGCCTTCTCATACCTCGTAGGGCTAGCTACGAGGTGAAATGGTTTGATGTAGCCTTGAGAGTTTGTCTATCTCAGCCTAGGTGAATTTCAAGCGC